>OX493404.1:9115785-9221153 GCA_950371165.1 Lacanobia oleracea
GTACATACCTACCATATTCTGACAAATAAATAATGATTGATTGATTGTGTCTAAGTTACAAATTAATTATTTATTTATTTTTTGGTCCCCAACACTCACCCTAATAGTGTTAAAATGTTTAATACGGGAGTCCTTCTTAGGGCGGTAGTTGGGTCGCACGTGAATGCCGTAGTAGAGCTGCCTGAAGCTTTCCTTCCAAGGGTTGTCGGCGTCGCACTCGTCGGGCGCTACGAACTCGAACTGGCACGGCGCGGGGTGCATCAGTGGCATGTCGTACTCAAACACCGATTGGTACAAACTTTTCCTAATGAAAGATTTTGTAAATTGTATAAAGTTCAATCACATTTGGCTTCACTATAAAACACAGAAGTTAAACCTTGAGAAGGGAATAAAGTTGGCATAGCTGAATGTTCCATCAGAGAACTCAAGAATAACTAAACAAGCTAAAGAAAATGCCTGGTCTTAGTTAAGCTGCTGGTTTACTCTCGAAGTTATATCAGTGAACCCATATAGATTAATTGCTATAACAACAAACGGAAAAAAAATCTAAAGTGAGATTTACGAAGAGAATAGAATAGACCTTTAATTTTTGTAGGTATTTACCCTAAAAAGGTTCTATTATGTTAACACATTCATGATTCATGAATGTTGCAAAACCAAAGTAAAGTACCCAAACATTCGCAATACCACTTTCTACCATGACTTTCATATTATAGGCCTACTTTTTACATGAACAAAACCAAGTAAAAAAAGATGTATAATGTTACCATAATTCAGTGTCGTTAGCGATCGTGTTGAATCGCTTGCAGACTTGCGCGACGCGACAGAGGTCTCGCTCTGTCAGGTGTGATAGAATACACAGAAGAACTTCATCAGGCAGCTCATATTGCAAGTACTGTGATACATTGCACACATCCACTCCTTGAGATAAAGATCTGTGTGGAAAACGTAATTATTGTTTTAACCATTGATAGTATTATTTAAATAGGAAGTGGTGTTTCTGTTTAAAAGCAATTTTAAAGTCTTAAGAATGCAAGGCATACATTTTTTTGTTGGTTTGTTCAAGTTCAGTAACTTGTGCAGGTGTACAACACATGGCACCATTTTTTTATTCCTTTCGATCTCAAACTACTTTTTGATTAGGTTTTCTTTGAAAACGTTTCTAGATTAAAATCTCTCAATAACAATAAAACACAACCACAGTTTCATCAATGAGTATAGGTGTAACGATGCTGGTGTACTAACGTTCTAGGCCTCTTCCTGGCGGGTAGAGAGCAAGCGCCCGAGGGGCCGGGCTCGTGGTAGGCGGGCGGCGACTTGCGGCGCAGGTCGTAGGGACTGTGGTGGCCCGGCGTGCTGGCCGGCGCGGCCGCGGGCACGGGCGGCGCGCCGCCGCCGCCGCTCCCACTCGCGCCCGCGCATGCCGCCGTCGCCGCCATCGCGCTGCCCGTCACGTTGTTGGGGCAGGGGACTGACTCACATGGCTCGCCTGTAATTCATTAAACTTACGTTTTAGTGAGAACAGAAGTTAAACAACCTAGAAAGACATGCTAAAGGGGATTAAAAACGTTTACATTAGCATTGGAACCTATGCCTGAAAACATTCTACAGTTAGTTTATGTGCAGCTGTAGGGAACTCATCTCAGGCAGAGGTGATTTTTATCACTATTCAGACAAAATTTACATTTACAACGCGGAAAAAACCGTATACATACCTTTCTTTCTGAAAAATAATGCGTCAGCCACTCACATGAACTCGTCATATTTTATAGTAGCCCACACATGTACCCAACAAAATAAATATAATTGCACCTGCACTACTCGCATTCAGAAAACAGATAGTGTAAAGTACCTAGGAGTAATAATAGATAGCAACCTAAACTTCAAGAAGCATATCAGTACTCTTAGCAGTAGGTTACGCAAACTTATATATGTCTTCAAGACCCTAAGACACGTGGCAGACGAGAAGCTGAGAAAATCGGTTTACTTGGCTCTCGCCCAGTCCATAATAACCTATTGCATAACGTCCTGGGGTGGTGCTACAAAAAACACTATGTTAGAACTAGAACGAGCGCAGAGAGCCATTCTGAAGGTATCTCTATTCCGACCTTTCCGATACCCGACGGTTTTGCTGTATACGGAAGCAAAGGTGTTAACTGTTCGTCAGCTGTTCATATTGCAAACGGTTATAAAACAGCATGGCCTCACTACCCTCAACCACTCACTCTCCCACAGAAGCAGACGATTCGATCCCATAGTCCGCCATCACATCCGGCTCTCGACAACTTCCTCCCATCGATTCTTTTGTTACCTGGGTTGCTTTCTTTATAATAAAATAAATAAAATACTCCCAATTTATAACATCGCCAAAACCAAATGCAAAATTAAGCTAGGTAGCTGGCTCCAGGAACTAAATTACGAAGAAACAGAAAAACTACTTTTTGTTCCTAAATAGCCAATTTAGCACATTCTTTTTTCCCCCACCACATACACACACACACTACTCCCACATATACACCCACACACACACCTAATTCACTCACAAATACACAATCTTACCTAATAACACTAATTAATTCTAGTTTCCTTTTTTTTTTTATCTTATAAGCCTATGTTATTTTTTGTATAAATTCTTGCTGCACTTATTATTGTACTGTACAAAACAGAAATGAAAACATTTCCCAAGGGGTGGAGACCTGGTGTCCTGAAACACAGACCTTAAGTCTAGTTTAGGCACCAGTCTACCACAGTATATTGTAGCTGTTACGTATTTTGTATTGATACCTCTCTACTGTACCTATATTGTGGTGAGAAATAAATCATTATTATTATTATTATTATTATTATTACATTATGCACAATACAACTTCTTTACTCAATCAACAATATCAATGATGCTGAGATAAAGGACTACATGACAATGTTTCCTTCAATTTTGACCACCAGAAAGATGCAGATAGCTACAATATTTATGTATGTTAACATACTAATTTCTTATAAAACAGTCACACTAAACTTCAATAAATCTACATAAAAAAAAACATAGAATTAGAAACTGGGCTATTAGTATTTTAAGTACTTAATAAACTGAACATGAAAATTGTAAAAATTCTCCATTACTGTATCTGTCCATAGCCCTTTCAAAAAATTGTTTTGTGTACTTAATGTAAAGTGTGGGCTGGTCATGGCACTACTGAGTTAGAATGTGTTTACAAACAAAGCACTTATCAGTTTTTTTAGGACTGATAAGTAGGTTGAAAATACAACATAACTTGTTTTATTTATAAACATTGGCGAGACAATTACCTAATTACTGATTAAAACTAAGTCTGACACTAGTCAATCAATTTCATTTGCATATAATTGTAGTTGTTATTTTGGTATATAAACACAATGTTTACAGATCTTCCTCATGATTTCTCACATTCTTATAGTCAGTATAACAAATTCACATGCTCTGGTTATTTAAAAAAAGATCTAAATCAGGCCTCACTACTACTTTGTAACAACTACATATTAGAAAGTAGTTTGATGTGTTGCCAAAACTTTTGACCCATTTAAGATTTGGAAGTTATGAGGTGTGCAGAATTACCTTCATTGGCTAATATTCTCTTATGAGTCACCATCATTAATGAATGGTTACTAGTAATGACTGTTAATAGTTAAGTTGAAATTAACAATCCATTACATTGAATTTCAGATGTTGTGACTAATATTTCAATTATTTCATTTGTAAGTGAGTTTTACTATGAATTGCTCTCTGCCTGCGTCTGTGTTTCCAAGCGCTTACAACCCTAACTTCTTCAAAGGAGTGAACAGGCTCCTTCTGGGTAAGCTTGCTCCATCATAGACTTTGTCTCTGTCATCTCTGACCTAGACTAGAGTCAAGAGCAAAACCCACAACAAATAAAAAAAAAAGAGTTTCTGCTATTTTCTAAATCAACTTTGGCATAATTCATAACCTAACACTAAATTGTGAACTGCAACCTTCCAAAATAAAACCAACATTTGGTGCAATGTTTTATCATAATAATTTCGCATAATAATCATTTTCACATGTTCATTTTCATGTAGGTAGCACAAAACATAATCCACCAATTAATCTAACATATTTCCTTATCTTATTAAAATCATTACACATGTTATCATTGTATATTTCACATGCATTGATAAATCCATGACAACACTAATGTTTGTTGATTCAAAACTGGTATTCATTGACAAAGCTTGGAGGTTATTATGCAAAAATATTAGTACTAAATTATACTTCCTTGTATCGTTGTCTATTACAATTTGCTGTATTTTTACAATTCATAGTAACATTATTCATAAGGATTTCAAAAAATATTTTTAATGTAGCACATGTTTAGTCATGAGAACAAAGGTATATGGAATCTTTAGGTATAATACATATTTATGATAAATTGATACAATTAAATAGCTGTTTGAAGTTATAATACTGTCCTACCAAGTTTAAATGTTTCAAAAAAGAAACATGTTTAAGTAGTTTCACAGTGACGATTAACATTATTATTGCCTCATACAAAAGTTCAATAACCACAATAGGAGTAAAACACAAGTCTTCAATGATTTTGGTGAAATAAAATGTTAACACAGTCCAAATTAAATAACATTTGCGTAAATACTCTCTAATCTAGCATACAGTGACCATTTTTGAAGTGTTCATTCTAGATTTTTGACAGGATCCAATGTCAAACAGATTAGTTCGTATTTTTGGTTGAGTAGTATAAAAATGGGTATGAGGCAAAAAATAAACAAGAACTCGACCCTGGTACCATGTGTGAGAACTAAACTGGAAAAAGTTTCGTAACTGCACACAAATACACATCGGCTCTTCGGCTATGTTTCAGAACAGCTGTTTCGTCATTATGTGCAAAATAAGTTTTCATCTAGCAAATCAATACCCATATTGCGCAAAATGTCACTGAAATGCGCTATCTGATATCATCATGAAACTTTGGATGTATGGAAATAAGAATTTACATGTCAATCAACGTACGAGGAACAATGATCGACCAATTCAAAATTCAATACCAAGCTACAACATTTTCGTATAAAATAGGAATGTCAAATCTATAATACAGCTGCATAAATTAGCCATTACAACACCACTTAACAACTTCTAAATGCATTTACGTGTAACTCAAAGTTACATGATCAAGGAAATATGAATAACGAAGCATTTCTAAAGATCGGGGCGACTTCGGCCGACCCGGATTACTTACTCGATTGTGTCCTAGAAGGTAGTGGTATTCGATGTCCGCCTTTTCTCCGCGATCTACGGACGTAAGAACGCGAAGAGGAAAACGAGGCACTAGGCATTATTTCTTTTAACACTTATTTTCACTAGAATTCAGCCCTAAACAAAGGAGACACCCGCACCAACACCGTCGGCCATTTTCTGTTTAGATTAGATTGGGCAGACAAACGGGAAACAGAGATTATACCACATTGATTATTGCTAGATGAGTTCTATTGTTATATAAATTTCACACTAATCACTGACACTAAAAATATGATATTAAACTGATAATAATCATTATCTGAATAAATTATGATGAAAATCCACACTACCCTCAAGCGATGGGCGACTCTCAGCAAAATATGGCGGATTTCGGATTAACATGGCGACCGATCACAGCGCCATCTACGAAATAACAAGAAATGTTTTTTTTTTTACATATTAACGCGTTCAACATAGAAGCATTCTAATAATACTTATTTATGTTAAGGGCCATCCACACATCCGGTTTAGGGTTATACGAGTCCCGAGTTTTTCGTTCAGTGTTCTCGTCAGGGACGGGCCATCTGTCACCCGTTCACACAAATCAGGGAAATCGGTATCAATCAGTGTAATCTGTTTCGGTGGCTGATAACGCAATCCGATCAATACAATCCGCTGTCCTTGTTTAAAACGGAAGAATTAGCGCTAGATGAAGATGCAAAAGTTTTATCAACCTTTCTGTGTTCATATTGCACTAAACTTACTCTAGCATAAAATGTCGTCCACGGAGATAAATGATATCTAATTTTGCAAATAGGTTACAAGCAACTCTTAGCCCCCGACCAAAAAAGTGGTGTGCTCACCGCTATGTGTGTCTGTCTGTGACCACCGATTTGGACGCAGTTTTCCTTCAGCAGGTTTTCTAGCGATGGTTCTTAGACAAGTTTATATTATTATTTACCGTAATTTACAACTTATGTAGGTGTAAATAAAACAACACAGTTTAACATTAATTTGCTGTCAAATACCATTACGATAATAGTAGAACAGTAAACAACAAAGGACTTGAACATTCCTTAAAAGTGTTTTCAGTGTAGCTACACATTCCAATGCAGAGCAATGGTGGCCCGGTGGTAATAGCTGCGACTTACGAGTTGTAGGTTCGAACCCAGGCAGGCGCTTTACTTTGTGTTAATTATTTCATCACCACTGCTCTCAAAACGGTGAAGGAAACCGTGAGGAAACCGGCATATAACCAAACATTCGTTGACATGTGACATCTACCAACCCGCACTGGGCCCGCGTGGGCCCACTGCAGCCATTACGGCCCACTCCCTCTCACCGAGAGGAGGCCTGTGTCCCAGCTGTGGGAACACAATGTGCAATTGACCCGAGCGATGTACAGTCGCCAGCACATCAAGCTACAACAATCTGGCAAATTTCTGTATTAAATTTTCAACTTTTTAGTTATAAAGATTAGGTTCAATGTTGATCCTCGTCGAGGCGATCGGCGGCGGCGACCTCTCGCGACCGGCCTTGGTTCAATCTATGGTCCGGAGCGAGGAGGCATGGGAAGCGGTCACCTCCTTCTGCGAAGCAGTAATGCTAGCAAAGGAGGAGGCCGAACGGGTGAGAGAGAGGGAAACCTCACGTCCCAGTCGCCGCAACAGAAGGAGACGCCCCAGGCGTCGGGAGTCGCAGGGCGATTTCCGGCCGCCGTAGGCGCGGGCCTGCGGTCGGCGAGCAGTGGGTGGCTCGCCGTCTGATCGGAACTAGGCCCGGGTCGGCGGCGCGCTGCGATCCCAGCGCGCCTCATAGAGATGTCAGCGTGGAGGACGGGGCCCGCTAGGGCAGGTGCCTGCTGGGGCTGCGGAATCTGTTCGAAAGGGGTGCCGTAGCCTTGGAACACAAAGGGCACTAGGAGGAACATGGATGGGTTTTAGTCAGTAAGAGTCTGACACTCCCTCTTGCTTTACCCAGAGCGGGAGGAGTCATTTGATGATTTCCCATCCTTAAAAAAAAAAAAAAAAAAAAAAAAAAGGTTCAATGTTGATTGGTAATGTCTGTACAGTCGATGCAGTACTCAAGTCCGGTCCGCAGTGGGCACCACTGACAGCTTCAGTGTAGCAGTTGGTTTGCACCAGAGTTCGGCCCTCTGCCCTTATTTCTTCTTAATAGTAATGGACGCTCTGACGTCGGACGTCCATGAAGAGGCTCCCTCCCAAGTGTATGCTATTTGTTGACGATATTGTGCTGGTTGCCGATAGCGCCCAGAGTTCCAGAGCAGATTGAAGATGTGGTGGCAAAGACTGAAGAGTGTTGGCCTGAAAATGAGCAGAAACAATACAGCATACCTGTTTTGCGATTTCGGCAGTCTCTCCAGTCCTATGTCTATAGCACTCACCGGAACGCCTATACCAATCTGCTCCGACTTACGGTACTTCGGGTGGCTTGTCCAGGGGGAAGACGATATAGACTGAGACGTAACGCACCGGATGAACTCAGGATAAATATGAATATAAATGTGGATGGAAGGAGAGGGAGAGAGAGCATGGCCGAAGAAAAGATGGATGGATTGTATGAGGAATGATATGAAAGAAAAAGGAGTTAGTGATAGCGTGACGGCAGATAGGACAGAAAGGAAAAAAACGGGTTGCGCCTACCCCAAGTAACATGGGATAGAGGCAGGAAGATGATCCGGGACACTGACGATCCGGATCCTCCTAGCACGAATATGTGGGACGAGTTCGGTCAAATAGTATTTCTCCGTCACTGCTGTGTTCCGTCAGCTCCGTCAGGGACGGAAACCCGCATGTGTGGACGGTCCTTTACCAGTTTAAATAGTTATTCAGGGTTCATGTTGTATGTATTCCATTAGACCTTATCAAGTTACTATTATCCTTATTGTATATCAGTACACGTGAATAGTATCTCTACTTCGGCCAGACTATGGTTGTCCATTGGTTACACAAAATTACGAAAACTACACACAAAAACACAAACTGACGTACATCTTTTTCCCTTGAGAGGTAGGTAGAAAATTGGTGGTTTACGTACTTTGGCTTCGTTTACGTATATTGCATTGTTGTATTTATGCAATAGTGAATGTGGATTAAAAGTGTACTTTCTTCTGAGAGATATACTATCGTTACCAGATGTTCTCAGGTAGTCGAACCCTAGGTTTTGTTTTCAGGCATACAGCACTCTTCGGCTAGTACTTAAGTACAAGTCGGTTGAGTTTTGTTCAATGTTCAGCCACCTCATCGCAGATCGCCTCACCCACAGAACAGAAAAACAGTTTGTTTTTTCTGTTGGTGGCCCCACCTGTGGTATAATGACTGTATACTCTCAACCTACAATTTGTTGCTGTACGTATCTGTAAATTTTGATGAATAAACATTATTATTATAACGAAAAGGAGCTCGGAGGCTGAGGAGTTTGTGATTAGATAAAAACAGGTTATCTTCAAGGTTAAGTAGCTCTTACCAAGGTTGGTCTGTGGATGGGTGACATCTTAACATACCGAGTTTTCTTTGTGCCTCGGAAAGCACGTTAAGCCGTAGGTCCCAGTTATTAATTGTAGATTTTTGGCAGTTGTTACGGATAGTCAGAAGCCAGTAAATCTGACTCCAGTCTTGCCATGAAGTACCGTGTTACTTAGTTAATGGGTTGTGGAGGTCCATCTTAACGTACTTCCTCCGTGCCTCGGAAAGCACGTTAAGCCGTTGGTCCCGGCTGTCATTTGTAGTGAGAAGCCAGTACATCTGACTACAGTCTTGCCATGAAGTACCGTGTTATCCAGTTAATGGGTTGTAGAGGTTTGGTAGGCAGACGCTCCTCGTAAAATACTGGTATTCAGCTGAATCTGGCTTGACTGGAAGCCAACCCCAATATAGTTGGGAAAAGGCTAGGCAGATGATGATTATTATTATTATAATGACCGTTGTGTTTATTTTTTTAATTTCAATCTGCCTTCACTTTTGTATTTACTAGTGGCAATGAATAGAAATGTCAAATCTACAATCAGTCACATTGACACTTGACACATTCTCAATTTTGTCACATTGCTCTAAGATGTCATGTATGATGGTGTTTTGAAATCCTAGTTTTCATAATTTTATTTATGTAATTTTTGCTAAAATTGCTCTTGTACCTATTAATCAAAAATGTCTTTAAATTATTGGTTTGGTGTAAGTCAGTGTAGTTTGTCTGTTTGCGCCTGTATCTTTCTAACAATTTCATATGTTGCGAGCTTGTACGTATGGAGGTCTACATTGAGCAGGTAAATGCGTTAAAAATAATAGCTTTACTTTGTGATATGCCGTGAATATATACAGGATATTGAATTTACTAGTGCATAACGTATGATTTCCAGGGATCATCCGTCTACAATTAAAAGAAGATTTTTCAGTGTATCTGTTATGATGTTACTGGCACCATTTCTTGTTCAGTATTTTATCACTGAAGAATCTTTAAGTAAAGGCGACCTGTATGATCATCTTGGACTGAGGTGGTCTGGTATTATACCAGCAATGGTTTCGCCCCTTATTTTGACTGCTACACTTTTTTTGGGACCATTAACTATGCAATTTTTATCTGGGATTTGGAAACTGTATGCAGGTATTTGTAATTTTTTTAATATAATTGAAATTTAATATGATCATAACATCGCAGAGGATCTAGGTCTATGTCCAGCAGTGGATGTCTTTCGGCTGATATGATGATGATGATCAGGATGTTTGTATTGTTTTATTGTAGAAATGTATTTATTTATTCATATGAATTATTTAATTCTTATGAATAAAGTCATTGACATAAATTTCCCTTATGTAAGAGACTTGTGAATCATATCTGTAAAACTTGATTTTCTTTGCTACCCAGAGCCAATGTATTGGCTGTCCAGCTGGCAGGATCTTGTGTGGGTGAGGAACCACTTTATGGCCCCACTGAGTGAGGAGTGGGTGTTCAGAGCCTGCATGATACCACTGCTGAAACAGTGTGTAGAGCCCATGACTGCTGTGTTTGCTGGGCCAGTACTCTTTGGTATAGGTAAATGTTTTTTTTTTAATTAGTGATGGGTTTGTTCTTGACTCTAGTCTAGGTCAGAGATGACAGAGACAAACTCTATGATGGAGCAAGATTCCCCAGAACGAGCCTGTTCACTCTAACTTTGAAGAGATTACGCTTATAAGCATTTGGAAACACAGACGCAGGCAGAGAGTTCCACTCCTTTGCTGTGCGCATTATTAACGACGTGCGATGTTTGGATATGCATGTTTTTTGAAAATCATGTTTATCTGTTACCCCATAGATTTTATTTGTAAAGTTAAACACTCAGATTGAACAAACAATTTGATCTTTAAATTGAATTGGATTGCTAAAGTCAGTAGCACTAGAAATATTTTTTCAAAACAAAATTTTATGTCTAATGATTACAATTTTTTTTGTGTTTTAGGCCTAATGATTATTGTTACCTTATGTAACTTGTTAAGGTTTCCGTTTTACTATAGTTTAATATTTGAAGAAAAGCTTGATAAAACTGTCCCAAATAAATGAATATCTCTTTTCTAAGCTTAAACACTTCTGTGGGAGTATTATTAAAGTTTTATTTCTATATTCCTACAAAATAATGTCATTCAAATCTACACCATAGGAGGTACTTTGATTTTGATTTTAAATATAAAAAAAGTGGGAATAACAAATCACCTATTCAATATTTGCTGTATTATCCTAATTTGAATCAATTTTAACTTCTAAAAATATTTTGAGATTATCAGTTACCTACACTTTCAAACCATACTTACCGCAACGTCACTTTTAAGCCGTATGGTGTCAGCCGGTGTCATACGGTGCCATAAAAGAATAATACCATCCGAACATTTCCTGTGGGTGTCGTAAGAGGCGACTAAGGGACTCGCCAGAGAATGGGCAGCAGCATTCTCTGTAAGACGCAACACCATACACTGCGATCGCCAACCCGCCTGCCTAGCATAGCGATTATGGCAAACCCCCCCTTCTGGGGGAGGCTTATGTCCAGCAGTGGACGTCTTTTGGCTGTTATGATATGCAGTGTAGAAAAATATACAAAAAACAAAAGAGGGTTTTTTCTGTCAGATAGTTTTCTAAAAAATATTGGATACGTGTTTTAAACAGGCGTGCCTTCAAGTCGCTGGTAAAAATTGTAACATCGTTATGACGTCATGTGTGTTTTCAACACACTTTAACGTTTTAATTTTTTTTTTTATAAGAAAAAAATCGTATCCAACATTTTGTGGAAATCTGATGGACTGATTAATTTTTTCGGTAAAATACCCGTATTGTAGCCCTGACAACAGCATTCTAGAAGTTGTTTCCATTACAGTCACAGCTCTATTTACAATATATCAAACATACTAATTATGAACTAATAAAATGTAATGTCTTGATACTGTCCCACATAATTATGACACATCATTGATTCAAGGTAGAACAGGCCTACACAACAACCTTACATTACATCAATGACAATTATCTAGTGACAAAATTAATTAAGGAATATGTTTTTTTTTTCAGCTCATTTCCATCATATGTTGGAACAGATAAAAGCTGGGTTTGAATTCAAGACTGCTCTCATGATCTCAAGTAAGTATGCTTGTCATAGCTATTAGCTAATGTTAGCATATAACACTGATTGTAAAACAATTTTGGCAAGTATTCAGTATGTGTAGCCAATGTTACAACATAATTTGAATTGACATTAATTAGAAGGGCTTCTTCGCTTCGCTTCACTTCACTATTGTGCTATCAGGATATCTATCATACCAACCAAATATACTTACACTAGTTGACCCGCGCAACTTCATCTGCTCCGCTCCTATTGATCTTAGCGTGATGATATATATGAGCCTTCCTCAATAAATGGGCTATCTAACACTGAAATAATTTTTCAAATCGGACCCGAGTTCCTGAGATTAGCGCGTTCAAGCAAACAAACAAACTCTTCAGCTTTATATATTTGTATGTATAAATAAATAAAATAAAAAAAGCCTTTATTCAGACAATTCTTAACATATTACAAACTTAATTCTTGCTTTTTCGTTTAATTTTAACTCAATCTATTTATTCTATTCTTCATCAGTTTCTCCGTCTGTTTGCCTTTTGGCAAAGGCCTCCTCCAACTCTTTCCAACTTCTCCGGTCTTTCGCTGTCCTTGTCCATGTATTTGTATCGCCTACCGCCTTCTTAATCATTCATCTGCCCATCTTCTAAATGGTCTCCCTCTTTTGCGGTTGCCATCCCTTGGGTACCACTCTGATATTGCTCTACTCCATGTCCTTTCCTCTAATCGTATGACCTGTCCATCTCCATTTTAGTTTTTTTTACTTTTACTGTTATATCTTCAATTTTCGTTTTCTGTCTAATTGTTCTGTTTCGGATTCTGTCATTTGTGTGTATATTATGTATTTATATAAGCTTACACATGTGACTTTAAGCTTGCACCTGTAGCCAGATTACTTTGGCAAACAGGCAGAGTTGATAATTTTATATTAAAAATGGCCTTGAAACTTTGATTTATGCTAGTCTTCGTTTTAACATGAAACTGGATAATTTTTGCATTTATATGGGAGTGTCATTAGCCAAATGAAATAATTACGGAATAATGGGAAACCGCATCCTGCTATAGTGCATTAAAGATGCCATAAAATTTATTCATTTAATCTGTTAGGTACTGTTGATCGATTGATGTAAAATACCACCAATCGGGAAAAATACAAAATAAATTATGTAATAAAACAATCTTTTTTTTTTTATTATTTTCAGCATTCCAGTTTATGTACACAAGTTTGTTTGGTGCTTATTCGGCGTATTTGTTTGTAAGGACAGGTGGGTAGTATTCAAATATTTTTTAAATAGCATTTACACGATGAATGTGTACCGTGTACACTGTGTAGACTCAACCTTGTTCATACACGTAACTAAACAACAATAGTAAGTTGTGTCTACATATATGATGTCTATCCGTCTACTCTATCAATTTACCTATCCTCATTGATTTAAATACGGAAAATATGTACAGAACATCTGACCAAATCTAAAAATACTTCTTATTTTTTCAGGACACTTCGTCGCCCCTCTAGTCGCACACATGTTCTGCAACCACATGGGATTTCCAAACTTTTCCGAAATATCCGATTTTCCACCTCTACAACGGGTTTTAATCGTATGCAATTTCTTACTAGGATTCGCTCTGTGGTGCTTCATGCTCAACCCTTTGACTAGTCCTGATATTTTTGACAATAGATTACATTGGGAAACTTGAATTGAATGATACTATTCCAAATGTTACGACCAGTATATCATTTGTAGTACCTGACCGTAAGTATGACACATCGAGTAATAAAAAATTCTCGGTTTTGTAAAGCTTTGTGTGCGTCTCTTTAAAACTGTCTCTTTCTAAAACACGATGTGTCGTACTCATAGTTACGTTCGGGTACTGTACAGTCAACTACAAAAATATTATATAGTATACCATGGTTCCCCTTATTAATTGTACCTATTTATACCAGTGACCAGAAAAATGTTGCACGTTTTTAGAAGCTGAATTATGCTTTAAAATTCGTAAGATTTAACCCATACGGTCGATAGAACCTGTAAAGTAACTTACTTAGTCGTAATTTTTAAAGTTGTATCTTTGGCAAATTGTATTTTAGTATATTAAATTCTGTGCTCCATTTTGTGCCGACTCGGGCCTATGAACTCTCTGCAAATATTCGATCCAATGTAAAATCCGAATAAGTTCGTTCGCGATATCGGTTTATAAGTAAACGCTGCGATCATGACGCTGTTGTTTCTCAGTCACTGTGCGACGCTTTCGAGCGCCACTGAGTTTATGCTTTGGTCTATCGAGTGTTTGACCTGAGTAAAATACATAGAACAACTACTAATTTAGAGCGAAGTAAGAGTTAAATAGTTAATATCAACTACTCATCATTTTAGAATAGGCAGCTCATAGAAAACACTAATAACGTTTTAACTGGTACATTGTATGACTATGTCTACGTGTAAAGATGTGTGGCTCTAATTTGCGTGACTAAAACTAAGAGCCTATGCACTTGGCGTATATTAACGCGCCGATGACGCAAGTCTTACAAACGCACGTTCACGAAGCTGTAGTTGATCAAACACCAGTACTGTCGTGCGTTTAAATTTCGAATTTCGTTAAATGCGCTTTAGCGGGTCATCTGCACGTCGCCGCGTTAAAAACCGCCGTGTGCAAAGGCCCTAACAATTCAAATAACATTACTCTGGCAAAATAGTAGTTTGTTTATCTGTAACGTGGGTATTGCCATAAAATATGCGTATTGTATAACTAAGTAATAACACTACAGTATTGCTAATCACTGATTACCTAAACAAGTAATTTACCTCTGAATCCTAATCATTATAAATTAGTATTACTTTGACTTATGGTTACTACTAATATTAATAAGCAAGGGTTGATAAGAATGTAAATTAATTATTAAAAACTATGATAAATGCGTGTGTATATGTGTGTCCATCTATTGCTTGAAATTATGCAATTAGTCAGCACAGTCGTTTTCATGACTACCAAAAAAGGGGAGTGTTGTTTCGTTGCTGAGTCGCTAATAGTGTGTGTAGTGTGCTTAAACCATTATTTGTAATTAAGGTTAGACATAAAACCATGCCAGTGCCTTCAGTTCCAGTTATTTCATAGAGTTCTAGAAGTCTTCAAGGTTATGACAAAAAAAGAACACATTCAGTATTTTACAGGCGTTAAGCTAAATTATAAGCAAATTATTTCTTAATAGTGTTTACTTATAAAAGTATTTTCATAATACCTAGGTTATTCAGTAGCATAGATACCGGCAGTTGCAACTTTTGTACTGTTACTAGTAAATCCCCTTTGATTAACTCAAAAGTGCCTGTAAATGGTGTAATTGGCTTATATTCTTTGAGTTTAATAGATAGGCTCATTTGCTGAAGCGACGGATTAGGGTGTTGGGGTCGATAGATCTTACTGCCCACATGATAAGAAGAAGGGGCAAATCAGATGCGATATGATTGAATATTGTAAGGAATACTCGAGTGATGGGATAGTAACAAAATATCGACTACAGTGCAACAAGGATCTTTTGCTGCTTGAATGATATTGTCAGGCACGCTGTAGATTAACATTTCGTAAAATCGTCTGCGTAATTTCTATAAAAAACCAGCCAAGTGCGAGTCAGACTTACACGTAGAGTACCGAAAAAAAAAAAAAAAAATGTTTAGCGCCAATACACATTGTGCAAATGTCAAAATAATGTTCATGAGATACTGACATTCTGACAGCGTTGTACAGTTATAGTACTGTTGTATATACCTCGGTAGATTTTCAGACTGGATGAGATTTGCAGGATGATAATAATTTTTTTTGGAGCAGGTTTTGTCGATATATTTGCGGTGTTTTATTAATTTTGTTAAGTTTATCTATTGTTTAAGAGCTTTTCTTTTGATGTTTTGTTTCTGTAAAATTTTGTTAGTTTCACCACTTCTGTTCTTAGTCTGAAAATAAAAATAAATGTAAATTATGGTTTTTGGTGAAAAACTATTTTTATAATTTATTGTGTTGTGTGTGCCATACTTTTCATCTGTATATACGTAAAAATAACAATATAGACAGGGTTTGCACGCATGGGTACTTTGCACCATATTGCCTCACTAGTCAATTGACGTATTGTTGTTAAAACTAATTTAATGGTTTGTGACGTGAGAATGTTTGTAAAACAACGATAAAACTTGTCATAAAATAAACTTGTCATAAAATAAACTTACATGATGATGAACGCATTTGTTTTCATTAAAGCCTTTGCTGCTTTTCCACATTTTCAAAACATTGTACGATACTACGTTGCACCAGGGTAGCCCGCTTAATTCTAAGATTTTTATGTTTTTTTTGCAATTTGCCGATCAGTGTGAAGCTGTATGTTGAACAAAATACGATTCGCGGCCGTAACGCGTGGCGATCGGCGGCGGCGATCTCTCGCGTCCGGCTCTGGTTCAAGCTATGGTCCGAAGCGAGGAGACATGGGAAGCGGTCACCTCCTTCTGCGAAGCAGTAATGCTAGCAAAGGAGGAAGCCGAACGTGTGAGAGTAAGGGAAACCTCACGCCCCAGCCGCCGCAACAGAAGAAGACGCCCCGGGCGTCGGGAGTCGCAGGGCGATTTTCGGCCACCGTAAGCGCGAGCCTGCGGACGGCGAGCATTGGGTGGCTCGCCGTCTGATCAGAACCAGGCCCGGGTGGACGGCGCGCTGTGTTTCACGCGTGCCTCAAAGAGCTGTCAGCGTGGGAGACGGGGCCCGCTAGGGCCAGTGCCTGCTGGGGCTGCGGACTTCGTTCGAAAGAGGCACCGTACCCTGGAACGCAAAGGGCACTGGGAGAAACGCGGATGGGTTTTAGTCAGTAAGAGTCTGACACTCCCTTCTGCTTCATCCAAAGCGGGAGGAGTCATTTGATGATTTCCCATCATTACAAAAAAAAAAAGGCCGTAACGCGTATTTATCTAAAGAATTATAACCATTTTAATCATCAATATAGCTCTCTAAGTTCATGAAGCCCTATAGAATGTCTTTTTCATGAAATAACCATTCGGCTTCGTGGCCTAGAATAGGTAAGTTAAGCGATTCTATAGGTTCGCACACATCCCTCGCTACGCATCCTCGCTCATCTCTGGTGGAAACGTAGCCTTAGCAGGGTTTTCAGTTTTTCCCAATAGTGCTTTGCTGTAAAGATGACAAGCTGTGTGGATGTGTCATTTCCGCTAGCGCTAAGCGAGAAGGGCATGAGTTGTTTCGGTGCATAAGGAACCTGAAACTTGTTATGCATAAAATAAACTGGAAAGGAGCCTCAGTGTCTAACAGTTACCCATAATTCGCACTAAGGCCCGTATTACAGAACGTTACTCAAGTACTACTTAAACTGCGTTCAACCGATTACTGCTTGAGCAAAGAATCTAGCCTCAAGCATTCAGTTTATTTTAGAACTATCTTCAAACTCAAATCAAACGAAACTACGCTTGAGTAGAGATTTTGATCTCTGATTACCTACGTGAGTAAGCAATCATTATGGTAACCCTGAACAAAAGTTTGTTTTCTATTGCAATTCTTTTTTTTTTCGCACGATCAAAACCGGAGTAGGCGGACGACACGACGTTACTGACACTGACAGCCACCCTTAACCCTTCAGAGTAGGTACATATTATATTCTGTGGACAGAAAAACTGTGAAACGGAGTGTTTTTGGCGGGATTATTTCGAGTGAAGTTCAGTGGCTGTTTTAATTATTCGCAAATTGATTCCTTGTGGTTTTGTTTTGTTGGTATTAACTACCTCAGCAAAGTTTGCGAGAAGGCTGTCTCGATACATTTGCTGCCAAAAACTGCAAAAAAAAAAAATTTGAATGTGCTGCACCCCATTCTAATGAAACTCAAAAAAAGATATAAATTAAAATAAAGAGGTCTCAGGTAAAATTAAATGTTTTACGACATCTTGTGAAAACCTGTATACTTCTACTTAAAGTTTTCACAATTTAAGTACATTTAAGTTCGATTTGTCTCATTATTAAAAAAATATTATAATAATCTACTTCTGCAAATATATCCGTTTTGATTAGGTAGGTACTCGATTTACTCCAAATCGACAACAATTTTCATGAGAATCTATGCTCAAGCGGAGTCTCGACTACACTTGCGAAAACAAAGATCAAATCTCGCCTCAAGCAGTGATTCTGAGCTGATTGTGCTTTTAAAATATGGACACATTGAGTAGAGCTCAGTCAAGCCTCAAGCACTGTTCTTTAATACGCAAAAAATGACATTTTAAAGTGACATTGCTCAGGTGATTATTGATTTTAGTTTCTCTGCTCAAGTCAAGTTCTAAAATTAAAACTCCAACTGAGACTAGTTTTAAGTAATGCTTGAGTCTTGATTGTAGTTCTGTAATACGGGCCTAAGTGTTTTCAAACGTCTTTTATAATGCACAAAGCAAAGGAGTGAAACTCTGCCTACGTCTGTGTTTCCAAAAGCTTACAACCCTAACCTCTTCAAAGTTAGAGTGAACAGGCTCCTTCTGGGTAAGCTCGCTACATCGTAGACTTTGTCTCTGTCATCTCTGACATAGGGCGAGGCCACAACACTGCGTTGCGACGTCGTATCGCAAAAATGACGTCGCTCAGCAATACAATGCGATTGCAATGCGTCGTAGATTTTTACGATGCGACGCCGCAACGCAATGTTGTGGCCTCGCCCATAGACTAAAGTCAAGAGCAAACCCATTACAAATAAAAAAAAAATCATACATCAATGAATAAATAACGAACACAATGTATATGTAAATAATATTTTATTTACTCCGTATATACATAATTTTGTATTATCTAAGAACAATCTAATTTCATTCTAATTTACGCGATAAATAGCATACACTCGTTTAAAGACGCACAAATACAATACAAAATTTAAATAGAGACAAAAATCTACTTCACTTCGAACCAAACACGATGCGTTCCGAAAATATATTAGAATATCTTTACATTACCTATAATATTACTTAGGCTCATTCTCGGCTCCAATGCAGAATTTGCGAACCGGTAAGGCAGTGCGGTTGTCAATGCCGAAAAGTGACCATTGACTATGTTGGAATAACGTTGAAAATGAACAAACTTGCGTGCTTGTCCGATTTGATTGGCGAACTAATGAACGTTCGAATTAGGAAATATTAATATTTGTATTTCTACGAGCAATGAAAAAGCTCGAAATATCGATATCACTCCTGAATCTCACTTCTGAGATCTCTGTAGTAAGAACACACAAATTTTGATATCGAACACTATGACTATGAGATTCCTAAAATTAAGGCATCGTATTAAAGTACACCTTTTATTGAAAACTCTTTAATTTTAATATTTTTTAAGAATCTACACGACGAAAGCATTATTTTGATGTTTTTCTTAACATTGATATGACATTTTCTATCTATTCAATACAATAACTTCAAAAATAGACATTTGGAAGTTATAAAAACCCTATGAATAAGTTGCAATAAAACAAATTATATTTTAAGAAACATTTCAAAATGAACCTTCCGTAGTTGAAGTAGAATAGAGATTTGTCTGTTTAATGTTACATAGTTAACACTCGGTTATTAAATGCATTTGATATAGTTTTAATACAATCAGCAGTGTTAAATTAACAAGAAACGTTTTCATAAAAATTGATCACATTTATCTAATTTACTTTCGTTTCAGTAAAATATACATTCGTTAACATTAAATTAATAATATACTTAATTATACAAAATATTGATATTCAAAATAAAGAATTCAAGATAGTGATAGGGATTTTTACGTGATTGAGCTTGTGAGTGCAATCAGTCTTACACACGATTAAACTTTGCACTCGATAACTACACGAAAACGAATCGTAATAAAATCTAAATAGAAATAAAATTATCACTGGTATAATTCGAGACTTGAGGAAACCTCTTCAATGTCAGATATTGCAATAGGGAGCGTGTCGAAACTATAGGTGGCAGCACAGAAATGTCACTGTCAAGTATGTTTCAAGTTTAAAATTCGAAATAGCTACGCTAGATGGCACAGTCTTCTTCGCGCACGTTCCCCTAAACTGAGCTTGCAGGAACCACAGGTGGCAGCACAGAAGCGTCAATGTCAAGTATTCTGACCCTTAAAACTTCGAATATGCGACACTAGATGGCATATTTAACGCCGTGCACGGTCCCTATAGGCATTTAAACAGGATGTTGACAGCGACCAATATTCGAATGTTAATCGTTCAGTTTGATCGTATAATTGAAAAATGTGCTGTATTCAAATCATTAGTCTGTATCTATATGGTAGGCGCTAGACAAACTTGCAATAAAGTATATTAACCTTTCTCTAATACCTATCTCTTCCTAGATACCCGAACAATAATTATGAACCATTTTTCATTAATAGAGAACGTAAAGGATCGCAATAGAAGTCGATTCAGGACAGCTTTAGGGACCTGTCTTTATTTCTGTTTTTGATACCACTCGGGATCCGTAAGTCCCTTTCGGGACAAGCCGACGCTCGCGAAATTATCTTTATTTGTAGGCGTCTTGAGTTTATTTTCACTTGGCAATAGGGACTTACGGATTCTAACGGTTTTGCCCCTTGGGGGCTGACGGATGCTGAGTGGTTAAGAAAAGACATAAATGCATGTGGGTCAATTACCGTTATTACATATTCTGGTGCCTACCATAGAACGCAGCATAAATGTTCCCAGAGATGCGTAACCCTAGCGCAGTGTCTGCCCATGCCATTTAGCTATTTAATTAGAAAAGCTTATTAAGAAAAGCTATTTTGACGTCATCATATGCGGCGAAGACTTAAGAATGCAAGAAAGCAAGTTGAGATACGTTTAAAAAGTCAAATATTGCAGATACTCTTAGTCCTCTTGCCGGCTATAATATTGCGATATTTGAATAAAATAAACCATTGCTGTTTGTCTCTCTTTATCTGAGGAATTACTAACATAGAGGATGTATTCGTTTCTTATATTCCGCCCGCGACGATCAGACCTTCGTTATTTTACAAAAGCTGAAAGTTACGCATACCATCAGGTGAGATAGTGGTCAAACGCGTGCGTATTAATAGTAAAAAAAGCGAGCTCTAACCTAAATAAAATAGCAAATTTCACATAAGTAGTTACCGTGCGATGAAAAGTGAATTAATAGGCGGACACTTGAACAGTGAAAATTGCAATTTATTTACAACCTAGTGATGAAAGAATATACCAACATTATCGAACATCAATATAAGTCAACCACACAAATACTAGATTAGACATTCTGAGTGTATCATAAGGCAAAAATTGGCAATTTTATTCAAGTTATTCGAATTTACGTTTCAAAATTTACGAATAGTTCTGATATCAATTTTATATTTACATGCGAATTCTATCAATGTCTATCTATTGTATCGCATACGATACATAACATTAAAAGCTTAATTAAAAAAATACTTATGGTCAGTTGTGTTACCGTGTCATTTAGAGGAATATGTCGAAAGGTTTGGCGGCAAAAGATATGTGATATGTAGTTTTTAGGTGTAGTTATAATTACAGTTTAATTCCTCCACCTGAATACATAGCTGGGTACTTGTACTTGTTACATTTTTAAGTGCAAAACTTTAATTTTAATTACAAAAAGTAATCGCAAAATATCGCGCTCTATTGCTAAAGTGCACTAACAGTAACCTATCGACACATCCAAAATGAAGACACCGCAACAACGCTAAATAGAAACAGTCAGATCATGTGAAGCGTTGACCAGTAGAGAGTAGAACCTGAGCAGGGCTCCACACAGCAGCGCCGCGCTTCAGGGCGGCGGGCGCGCGGGGGAGGGCGGCGGCGCGGGCGCGGCGTCCAGCTCGCACGCCGACAGCAGCCGCACCAGCTCGTCCGCGCTCGGCCCGCCGTCTGCCGTTGGAGATTCATCGCCCTCCGCTGCTGTAAGAGTTTGGGATTTTCTTATGGGGAGCGTGCAGAAACTATACGTGGCAGCACAGAAATGTCACTGTCAAGTATGTTTCAAGTATAAAATTCGAAATAGCTACGCTAGATGGCAGTCTTTTTCTCGCACGTTCCCCTAAACTGAGCGTGCGGGCGGAACCATAGGTGGCAGCACAGAAGCGTAAATGTCAAGTATTCAAACTTCGAATATGCGACACTAGATGGCATAGTCAACGCCGTGCACGGTCCTTGTACTGTCACTTCATTGTCAAAATGTTCGCCTTACTTAAAAGGCCTTTAGGTAGTCAAAATACAGACAGGTCTGGGCGGGGGGGTTTGCCATAATCGCCACGCTTAGTAGGCGGGTTGGCGATCGCAGTGTATGGTGTTGAGTTTTACAGAGAACGCTGCTGCCCATTCTCTGTTCCCTTAGTCGCCTCTTACGACACCCACGGGGACTATGGGATAATATTACTTTTTTACGGCACCATAGGGCACCGGCCGACATCATACGGCGGTCAAAATTATACCCTATTCTTATAGGTCTAAACTTAATTTTGTAGTACTAAAACAATTCAGCTATTGGCGCAAATACGACAAACGACGTGCCTTATATGCCATGGGTTTCACGATTTAAGGGCTAATTGCTATAAAATGGCTACCTACACAAGTTAACACAAAAACAATATAAATCACATACAATTTAAACATTGTTGCTTCTATTGTAGACTCCAATTAATACTAGCGTGTAGGTAAGCCATCCATCCTATCGATAAATAAAATATTTATTAGAGCATTTCAACATCCTATGCTCCACATTACTTGTACAGTCGAACAAGTACTTCGGTATACAGATAAAAACTAAAAATTAAAAGCTTTTATTTATGTATTAATAAACTATAATAAACATAGCAAATCGCCGAGTAACTTCGAGCTACTTAGCAAAAAACCAAAAAAGGTATTAATGGATTAAATTTTTTTATTATTTCACAATTTAACTTTTCACAAAAAGCAACGAATGAAGTCTGAAATAGAATTAGTGAACCCAAAAGACCAATAAAAATATTTTTACTGGAAAAATTAATTATTTAATCTGTATTCCAAATACTTTATTAAACTGTACAAGAAAAACAAGTATTTCCATACCTCCATTGCCGGGCACAGGCGGCAGCTTCACGGCCTTGTCTATAGGCGCGGTGAGGTCCCACATCTGGGTGGCCCCCGAGCGGTGCCCGCACAGCAGCAGGCGCCGCGGCCGCAGCGCGCCCTCGCACTCCGCTACGACGAAGCAGGACACCGCTGAGCCGTCTACTGAGCGGATTGTACATACCCTGACAAGTTCAAATTAAATTAGTCGCGGATTCGACACGGGATTATAAGCCTTGTGCTCATTGCAAAAGTAGACTTTCCATTGCATTGCAGTATGAGCAGATTTTTTTACAAATATATATTATTGTACCTTTTCCCGTTCGAAGCTAGCCGGACGTATAATGTATCCGTGTCAGGGACAACTTTCTGGATAAATATTTGTTCTTCATCCTGCTCACCATAAGGACCTGAAACCAAATGATGAAAGATGATTTGGTACAAAATTATAAGCAAAATCTGTTTCATTTTACTAATTTATCGGTCTAGACTTCTAGAGTCACTTGACATGGTCATTCTGTTATCTAAACCTTGGCTTACATGAAAGAAAGGAATAAAAACATCCTCTTTTTTATGGATTATAATAAAAGGTGCCATCGGTTTCATTTTACCAAAAATTAAATTAAACATTTATAAAACCCCTAACAAAAATAAACTGAAAAAAAAAAAACTATTCATCCTTTTATTTTAATATAGGTACGAGCCTGTAGTACAAGTAACAAAATGGTAATGGTTTTTTACACAAAAGTAGGTGACCATGAACTTACCACAGTCATTATGGGGCTGTGCAGTGGGCGCTTCCAACGCTAACACTTTGAAGGCCGCTTTAGGAGTGGTGCCGGGCTGCGTGGAGATCATTCCCCTGAACCGCGTCACGCGCCAAGTCCGCACGTGGTTGTACTCGCTGCACACCGACACTAGGTAGTTCTCTGATAGAGATACCTGGAGGGAAAGAATGCTTACTTAAAAATACAAATTGTTTTACCTTCCGCTAAGGGAGAGTCCCGAGAAGATAAGCGGTTCATGAGAGGAGCATTTGAGCTTGATTGATGAAAGGAATTTGTAAGTGCCTATCACTTAAAGGAAATAATTCGTCAGTGTGTAACACCTGAAGTCAGTGAGTATATACCGCTGAGCGTAGAGATGTGATTAAAACTTGAACAAACCATTTCGTACGCGTCTGACATTTGACTGAAACAATCCGGTAGTGTCGTCACTGTCAAATGTTCCCAATCAACCTTGAACCTAATGCTTTACCGATAAAGATGAAAATAGAATTTGAAAGATTGTTGTAAGATTAATATTATGATCTTAATATGATTCTACTAATGTGACCTTTTTAGACCCGCTGATCTTCACTTAGGCTCGCTTAGATAACGCTAGTTTGGAAGGTACTCATTACTACAGTTTTTTTAGCGAAGTTAATTTCACCGAGGACCTATACCTATGTGCTTACCTTAGTGATCGGACTCTGGTGCACGGTGAAGGTCTGGAACAGCTGCGGCCCGTGGCCCACCGTCTCGGGATGCTGCACAATAACACGCACAGAGCCACAACGCGTGCCGTACGCTATCTCTATCCAGTTGCCGCATAGATCTGTTGATAGCATTGTGTTAGGAAAGTGATGAGTCGAAGATATCTTATCTAAACAATAACATTATAAAGATGTAAAATAGTTAATCTCTCTTTTTTTGTCCAAGCAATCTTCCTTTGGAATGCGCTTCCTCTAAACATCAGGACGGCAACCAGTCGGTTGTCCTTTAAGGTGAAGGCACGTGAGCACATTCGCAAGAAGTTGGTAGAATCAACACAGCGTTAATTCGTTGAATTTGTTTTTTCTAAATGTCCTTATTATTTTATTTTTTTATATGTATTTATGATGTATTTCTTTTCCTCTCTGTTTGTCTTTCCTGTTGCACCTGCCATGTTGTCTCTGCACCATCCTAAGGTCGACTGGTAGAAAATGCCTAAGGCATTAAGTCCGCCTTTGTACAGTATTTTTACTAGTGCATCAAGTTTTAATAAATAAATAAATCTCTGGAAGTACTGATAGAATAATTACGATCGCCAAGTGCTTTCTATTATACTTGACTTCCACGCAGGCTAAGTCACAGACAGAAGCTGGCCACTTTTATTATTTCATAAGATAAAACAAAACCTCTGTCTGCTTCTCCGGTGACTTCTTCTAAACCACGGGTTGTATTCAAACAAATCAGATAAATCGGTATCTTCGTTGGATTTTCAACGTTCGACCTTTACCCGAGAGTTAAAAATCCAAAGTGCACGGTAATAGGTAGGTACTTTGGATTTTTAACTCTCGGGTAAAATTCGCGATATTACCTGAGGTACGTTATGAAATAATTTCTACTTATATTAATACTTACTCGTTTTAGGTGTGAGATAAACAGATATAGCTGTGATTGGTTCTTGATTCGGATCTTTGTATAGCTGCGTCACAAGTAGATCGTTGTCCTTCATACGAAGCGGGAACTTTTGCATATCTGCCAAAAGAAATTACGCACAGGTCACAATAAAATAGGTACAACAGTAAACAATAAAATGGCAAGGCTTAGCCCAGCTGTGGGCCAAGGCGGGCTGTGGATGATGATCTTCAATATTTAATAAGGTGAACATAATCCAGAACTTTTCGGCCCCATCGACGATCTGTTCTGCGAGCAATGTGCCCTGCCCACTGCCACTTTAGTTTGGCGATCTTTCGGGCTACTTCTGGTGAAGGTTGCGGGTAGCCGATGGATGCGAGACGCGCAGGACCGGTCGTTGTGGCGACGCTTGGGGGAGGCCTATGTCTAGCAGTGGACGTCTTTCGGCTGATGTGATGATGACGATGAACATAATATGTATATCAGATATTTTAAGTTTCTTGCCACGGCATGCGGCACCTGTCGTGTAGGTATATCTATGTTGTGGTTATACTTAAGCAAAACGATAGAGCGGTCCAAGTCGCCACATACTGGTCGGACAAAACTTGAGAAGATGAATCAATCGACACGAAAAAGAAAGACTTAAGCAAAAGAAAACCTTATTACATTCTTATTAAGTTAATTTTCTAAAACGCTTTTTTGCAATAGGTAATACGGCGGTATTAAAAAGCGTATGGTTTACTAATGTAATACTCATCTATTTTATTAGTTGCATTGTGTATACATTCTTACTATTCGAGTCACACATCTATTTGTCAACACAAGGTAAAGATTATGATCTGACATCACTACATATTTATGCTAATCGTAGGTTGTAATAATGTCGATCATTGCGTAGATGCCTTATCTATCGTAAAACCTTATCAAGATATGATGATCGCCTACCTACTTTCTGATAACGTAGTATGACTTACTGTATGCTAATTTTGCCTTGAGAAAATAAATGCAAATTGTTCACGTTATGAGGAACACAAAAAATAAATACATTTGAGAATGTTTGTAATAGGAATATTTATTCACTGACATGAAAGACTGTTTTTGCTGGTTTCAATTTTGCATAATTATGAGAATTTAATTCTTACTGATGAACAATCTTTAACTCACCAATATAATTGATGGCTCCGGTGGCAGTGCCGAGCAGTAGGAACGAGCCGGCCGTGTCGTATGTGGTGAGATGCGCCACGTCTTGTGTCTGCCAGTGTTGTGTGCTATGTGCCACACTGTGTTCAACTCACCAATATAATTGATGGCTCCGGTCGCAGTGCCGAGCAGTAGGAACGAGCCGGCCGTGTCGTATGTGGTGAGATGCGCCACGTCTTGTGTCTGCCAGTGTTGTGTGCTGTGTGTCACACTGTGTTCAACTCACCAATATAATTGATGGCTCCGGTGGCAGTGCCGAGCAGTAGGAACGAGCCGGCCGTGTCGTACGTGGTGAGATGCGCCACGTCTTGTGTCTGCCAGTGTTGCGTGCTGTGTGCCACACTGTGTTCGACTCACCAATATAATTGATGGCTCCGGTGGCAGTGCCGAGAAGTAGGAACGAGCCGGCCGTGTCGTACGTGGTGAGATGCGCCACGTCTTGTGTCTGCCAGTGTTGTGTGCTGTATGCCACACTGTGTTCAACTCACCAATATAATTGATGGCTCCGGTCGCAGTGCCGAGCAGTAGGATCGAGCCGGCCGTGTCGTACGTGGTGAGATGCGCCACGTCTTGTGTCTGCCAGTGTTGCGTGCTGTGTGCCACACTGTGTTCAACTCACCAATATAATGAATGGCTCTGGTGGCAGTGCCGAGCCGGAGGAACGAGCCGGCCGTGTCGTACGTGGTGAGATGCGCCACGTCTTGTGTCTGCCAGTGTTGAGTGCTGTGTGCCACACTGTGTTCAACTCACCAATATAATTGATGGCTCCGGTGGCAGTGCCGAGCAGGAGGAACGAGCCGGCCGTGTCGTACGTGGTGAGATGCAACACGTCTTGTGTCTGCCAGTGTTGAGTGCTGTGTGCCACACTGTATTCAACTCACCAATATAATTGATGGCTCCGGTGGCAGTGCCGAGCAGGAGGAACGAGCCGGCCGTGTCGTACGTGGTGAGATGCGCCACGTCTTGTGTCTGCCAGTGTTGTGTGCTGGTGTGCCACACGCCCGCTTTGCTACGGCTGCCGGCTCCACTTAAAGCTACCAGTTGGGGACCCACAAAGAGAAGGTGTTCTACTCTTACTCCTAGGTTGAAAGTACCTAGAAAAGAGACGAATAAATTCGATGTCAGTTAGGGTTCTTTATCCAGTGAACTATTGCTTGTCTTGACATTGTACTACATTTTGGCAAATAAAAAAAATCTGTCATTTGACAGGTTCTGTATAAACCACCACCTTGAGAGGTCGAAAATAATCAAAATCAATTTAAAAATAAAACTAAAGATCTCACTCACCGACCAAAGTACGTCTAACAGGCTCGCTGTGCGTGGAGAAGGCCCACAGTCGGACATGCGCGCCGCTCGCTATGCCCAGCATGACGTCCGTGCCCGTAGCGTTGGTCCCGCTAGAGTTACCCGCACCCCCGCCCGTCTTGGCGTTTAACGCTATCCGTTCTATCACTGAGTCTTGAACCGGAGATTGGAATACTACGTACCAACCACATGAGTCTGTTAATCTGTGAAGAGATGTATTATTGAAGTGTAAAAGCAAAGTATTTATCATATAGTTAAATCCACACAATATCAGGGTGATTAGTATTGAGTGTGTTTCTTCATGTGGTATGTTCTAAAGCCAATTTGCAACGATTTTGACCCCGATAACATGGGGACCAAATCGAGTTATCGAGTTTTATTTCGAGTGATTTGTTCATAGGTACCTACTAAGGTTTAAAAGCTAATCTGGGCATATTTTACGCCCCGAATAACGCGATTTTGAACGCATTCAAAATAGCAGTTTGTATTCGATACTTTTTGGATTAACTAAATTACTCTTAGGTATTGAACTTAGGCAAAATATCTTTGAGTTGAAGGGTAAAAATGCAAACGCCAATATTTTTGGAGTACCTACCCCAACATCTATCTACATTTTAGATAAACGTACGTGTCCACAAATATGGCAAGACAAATACAACATATTGATCTATGTACACTTGTAGCAATAGTCAATAATACTTAGGTAACGATATATTTGCAAATGCAGTGATAAAACAATACTATACACAGTTGGTACACACTTGTAAAGATAACATGCTGTGTACATACCTATAGCCCGTCACAAAGTGTGTATAGGCAACAGCAACCCAGTTGTGATGTGCTTTTATAATTTGTACTTTCATACTATCATTCCATGTGCTCACTGCAAATAAAGAATAAGTATTAAGTAATACAATAGGTACATTTAATTAATCTCACATAATCGTATCAAAGAAGTCGCATAAAACATAACTAGGGGATTACATTCAGGGAATGTGGTGGAGTTATGTGTCTTGTAAACCCGAAAATTAACGTAAGAGGCATTCACCATAAAGGTACGAAACCTTAAAAAAGGGACATTTGCCTAGAATACCAAAAAGCGTGAATTTATGAGGTTAGCAAACAAGAAGTCACTTAAATGAACGCCTACTAGCAGGGGCAGATCCAGGATTGTCGTTTGGAGGGGGGAGAGAGGGTTTGATCCCGCTGAGGGTAGGTTTTTGGCAAAGTAAACACTAAAAAACCGGCCAATGCGAGTCGGACTCGCAAACGAAGGGTTCCATACCATGAACCTTAATTTTTATTATTTGTTGGTATAGCGGCAATAGAAATACACCATCCGTGAAAATTTCAACTGTCTACCTACCTATTACCTACGGTTCTTGAGATACAGTCCGCTGACAGACAGACGGACGGACGGATAGCGGAGGCTTAGTAACAGGGTTCCGTTGGTTACGGAACCCTAAAAAGCACAAACCTTTTTTTTACTTAACGCATAACAGGCGCCCTTGGATTAGTTGTCGTAAATTCTCCAATGACTTCGTTAGGTTGTACTTGTAGCCGCACATACCCCTGGATCCGCCCATGCCCACTGGCTTTAAGTAGGTGTACTACTGAAGTAAACTTTACGAGAGGAGGCGTATGGCTAATCACTAACTCCTAGTACAGGGATGGCGAACCTATGGCACGCGTGCACGTGGTGGCACGCAGCACAATAATTTGGGCACGCCTATACAAGTTTACTTAGCATCTTGATGGAAGTTAAAGTTTATAGTATGTTTTCTGTTGTTGCTAATACAAAATAAATCATACTGAACTTTACTTTTACTTGAAAAAACACAAAGCTGTGGTTAACATAGAGATTGTTTTATGAATTTATATTCACAAAAAACGAGTAAGTTTAGAGCATCTAGGTAGTGTTAATTTTTATCCATTAAATCATCAAGTCAAGATTTCTTGGCAGCACTTCATGCCTACATTATTAAGTACTTTTTTATGAAAATGGCACGAGCACTAAAAAAGGTTCGCCATCCCTGCCCTAGGCCCTAGTCTTATATGCCTTAATCTTATACAGCTACAAATCGTTGATTGTTGCGATCATCAACGTTCAGATAGCTACATAATACCTACCCCACTTACCATCGTACGATACATAAAGGCAAAGGCACAATGAGTGAATCACGAGTTGAATTGCTCTGATTACAGAGAGATACATAATGACATGAATGAATATACGTACTGTCTGGCGGGCGATGTCCTTTGTGGCAGTCCGCGTTACCTAACGAGGCTGCTCTCGAATGACCTCTGCCGCAGCGACTGGAAATTGTATATAGTTGTTAGATTTAGATTCTGGGAACTTTAGATTGATGTAGGTTGGGATTGGGTAGAAAGTAGTGATCTTAAAATTAAAACATATATATACATCAAATATGTTCCTTGGGGAGTGTAGTGGAGCAGCTCCCGAGATTTCTCGAAATTCCTACGAGAACGGGAAAAACGGCGCGTACGAAGTCGCAGGAAAAAGCTAATCTATCTAAATGTAATGTTTTATATAGCCATAACATTGCAGCAAGCTGACTCACTTTCCTTAACAATGGTTGGATGTGAAAGTTTATAAATGTATGAGTGTGTAAAATACAACAACACCAATATTGTGATCAAAAGATCACCAATGGTATTCTTAACTAACAAATAGTTCAAGCTAGGAAATGCGCAAATAGATTTCTTAAAAATTATTATGATGATAATATCATTATTGAGGTGATCTTTATAAACTAATGTTAAATTACAAAGAGGTCGTATTGTTAGCTTATTTGAATAAGTATTTATCAGGTCACCAAAAATCTTTTACTGATACAAAAATGAAGTATGGCTTACTATCCTGGAAAAATGGAGGGTTTCTGTGAGATTCCTTGTCTTTATAAGGAGAGAACCAAAGTTGTCGACATAGCTCACAGAAAAAGCAAGATGAAGTAGCAATGGGCCGCGCATATTAGCCGAAGAACCGATGACCATTGGGGTAGACGAGTTCTTGAGGGGAAACCGCGAATCAACAAACGTAAGGCCTCTGCCTCGAGTTTGCGGGCAGCGGGGCGGCGGCGGCGCGGGAGCGGCAGGATCTAATGTGTAAAATCAAATGGGTCAGCCCTCGAAAATAGCGGCGCAGCAGCAGCGCGAGGGTGGGCAACGAGCGGTGTACTCCAGTCAAGCGGTGACCGCCCGCGCGTCTGCATTGCATTGTTGTGCAATTTATTTGGTTCTTTTACCCACAGTAAATCGAGCGTTAGGAATAAATATGAATGAAAAAAATATATCTGATATTTCGTTCGCGAATAAAAACAAATATCTCTACGACACAACCATGAACACAACACTACGGCGCTATAGTGCCGCCGGCCTCGCTATCTGCCCGCTGGTTTCGAAAACGGGTCTACGTAGCCCGTCCCGCTCCCGCGCCGCCGCCGCCGCCGCCCCGCTGCCCGCAAAACTCGAGGCAGAGGCCAAAAGTAGGACGCCCTCAGACTAGGTGGAGCGACGATCTTCGCAGGGTAGCTAGTAGCAGCTGGATGAGAGTTGCCAGAAATCGAGTTGAATGGCGTGCACTAAGGAGATTTCTAGCATTTCTCCAAGAAACTAGAAGGTACAAACCTTAACTGGTCTTGTGAAGGTATCCTGCCGACAGTGCGGAGATCAAGCGAAGAGTTCCGCGAGTGTGTCCTGTTGACCGTTACCTCCGTGCTAGAGGCTGTCGAGTTCTTACGCGAACAACTGTTACCGCTGCGCGAGCTGGTGCCATTTGGCAGAGCTGTGTTTACTGCAAAATATCGTTTATCAGAAAAGTATGGTAGTTTTAATAAGACTTTTAAACTCTAACAGTCACTGTCAAGTCTACAAAGAGATGAGCTTAGCCATGGTATTCTTGTATGGTAGATAAACTTTCAATTAAGTACATTGGACCTTTCCCTAATATCCCTATCCCTAACAATAACATATGAACCATTTATCAATACTAGAGAACGTAAAAGATCACGATAGATAGAAGTCGATTCAGGAGTTCAGGACAGCTTTATGTGTTTATTTCTGTTTTTATATTAAGAATGTCAATAAATGTGTGTAGGTCAATGACTGTTATTGCACATGTGTTGTACCTGTAACTAGCCATAGACTAGTTTTAAGTTATGCACTAATTACCCTTATATAAGATTTTTACTATATATTATCTTACTGTAGCTATTTATAAACATTTTATTGTTAAAGTGTTTATGAATAATATGATTTGAAATTGAAAATTTTTATCTGGTGTCTACCATAGATTTAGATTAAGTTTCTAAGTGAATTTCTACATTGTCTTTCAGAATTATTATGTACATCAGTTGAGATTGTAGTTCTATGCAAGTACATCTAAAATAAAATAAAAAACTAAGTCTCACAGTAATTTATCTAATAATGTTTGTATTTATCTAATTTTCCATATCAGAATTATCATAAGCTATTGAGCATAACAGATTTAATCAAAAGCATTGACCATAAATGATAATTTGTGTGTATCTACATTTTTATCTCGCCCCTAATTCATTCAAGTATGATTATAATTATGAATGGCACTATTTGTTTTTGTCAAGTGGGGGTGTCAAGTTGTAACCTTATACTTAGCCTTTTATTTTTCTGACTCCAACATTAAACTTTTACATTTATTTTATTGGTAGTTAACTCCACTAAAATAAAAGCCTGGTTCCATTTACTATCAAAACATGTCAGATAAATTGGTCTGGATGACTAATCAATCATCAGCTTAGATAACTTTAGGTGGGGCAACTACTTATATTTTAACAACACAACTTCAGCATTACTGTTATTTTGTTTATCTTATCATAATTAGTAAACAATTTTAGGTATAATACTCACATGGCGGTGGTAGATATCCATAGAACAGGACATCCCCACAGGTTGAATGGTTCATCTCATCACACAAAGCCAGTCTTCTGCTCAGGGGGGTGATGCCAAAGTAATCACATTCATGCCTCAAAGCCCTTATATTAACATTATTAAGATCTATATCTCGAGTACGTAAGAAATTCAGTATTAGGCCAAAGAGATTTGGGTCCCTGTCTATGAATATGGCTCCAGTCTCATCCCGCACCGTGGGAATCCTGCCACTGAGGAGGGCAGTGAAGAATGTCTCTGGGACCCAGGTTAATGTGTGCCATGATGTTGAAAATCTAAAAAAGGCGGTTTGGCTTAGAAAAGCTTAAAATATTCATTTTAAACATACATGCAATGAACGTTAGCCGTGGTACACTAATTACGAATTGTATTTAAAATAAGTTTCAAATTGTTATTTCTTGATAACATGTTACTAAAAAATAATTTATGAAAGTCACAATGCAACTACATTAGCAAGCTCTCTGATAGACAGTAAGATAAGATTACTATTGAGAATCCACCCGGCGGCGTAAGTATAAACAAAAAACAGTTTTTTTTTTTAAGTGGCCATCTCCAACCAAATAATCAAGTAGTACAATAAACTGTAATAGTCAGTTTCTATAAGCATGACACATCTTAAATACGTAATTAATCATCATCAGGTATGGTCTCAAGGGACAGAATGCCGAGATACAACAAATAAAATAAAAAAAAATAATCACACACTTTCCATTTCATTGATAACTTACCTCGTACCACCTACGTTTAAGTTCACAATTTCCTGATAATTGGACATTTGAATTATTTATATTGATAGAATTTCATTCGGGAAGCAGTGAATTGTTACAGTAAGTATGTAATCATTACAATTTATTTACGTCCGACGAAATAGTGGACGAGATGGATGACAGATTGTCAACGTCAACAAACAGCTGTAAAAAATAACATACAGAAAGCCAATCCAATCCTTGCCATATAAAAAAAATAAAAGGCTTTCTCACAATCCGTATATTACATCAACAAAAACCGGTTTTTTACTAATCTGTAAAAAGTCAACTCGGTCTTGGCACAATTATTTAATTACTTGGCAATTTTATTCTGAAGAGAGACGTGTCCGTACGTCAGTCATCCAAAAAGTCAATTTTCTTCTGAATCGAATTGTTGGGACTGATGTATGAAAATATAGTTGTTGTGAATTATTAGGATAGTTGATAGTATTATCAGCCTCAAAGATGCCGCAGACTGCAGCTGCGAAGTCGGGCAATGGCCGTAATAAAGGGATATTCAATAATACGACCGGCTTCAGCACTCTGATCACTGTTACGGTATTGTCATTGGCTTGGCTGGCCGGTTTCGCATCCCGGCTATTCGCTGTTATAAGATTCGAGAGTATAATTCACGAGTTTGACCCATGGTAAGTGTGAAGAATTTAGTCAGTAATGATAACCTGTTGAGGAGAGGGTTCCCTCCATTTATTGCCTACGTGTTCTAGGTTCAACTACCGATCCACGGCATACATGGTGCAGCATGGGTTCTACAACTTCCTGAACTGGTTCGACGAGCGCGCGTGGTACCCGTTGGGTCGTATCGTCGGAGGGACCGTGTACCCTGGCCTTATGATCACATCAGGCACAATTCACTGGATCCTTCACACCCTTAACATTCCAATACACATTAGAGATATTTGTGTGTTCCTCGCACCTGTGTTCAGGTAATTGTTTAAGTAATCATTGATATTTGTTATATGGGTTACTATCAATTGTTAGGATCATTTTCATGCTTAGGATTATACTGGAACATGATAATGGAATAGATAAAATCAGATTATTTGAAGTGTTGTACTTGAACAGGAAACTAGAGCAAATGTTTTCTGAAAATGCATGTTTGTGACAAGTCAATGACTTACAAGATTATTGACAAAACAATTCTCTTAGTGATGGCTTGTTAAAATTTTGCCATTGATCAATAACACATATCAGTCTCACTCATTGAATATTGAAGTACTGCTAATTCTAATCTTAATTTATCAATCTATTTGTACATTTTTAAGGAAAACATGTATGCAGAAAATTAATATTTTTTTTTACCTTTTAGTGGTCTAACAGCCATTGCAACATACCTACTGACCTCTGAGCTGTGGTCTCGTGGAGCTGGTCTGTTTGCTGCATGCTTCATAGCCATTGTGCCTGGCTACAGCAGTCGTTCCGTAGCAGGAAGCTATGACAATGAGGGTATAGCTATATTTGCGCTGCAGTTCACTTACTACTTATGGCTGAAGAGTTTGAAGAACGGATCAGTTTTCTGGTCCATTTGTACTGCACTGTCTTACTTCTACATGGTGAGTTGTTTAAATAATAATTGGCATTTTACCTTGTCAATTCCTCACCAAAAATGTATTTCCATGGCCTACTTATTTGGATCTTATTAGTTGAATGCTGATTGCCAACATTATGGCTATTGTCAATCTCCACACACATTGGTTACTATAATCATCCAAGCCTATAGAGTTTTTATTATTTTCACCTCCTGCTTAGTAAAACTCTAGCATTAGAGTTGAAAGCATAACTGCTGCAAAGGTAACAAAAGCATAACTGCTGTAAAGGTAACGAAAGTATAACTGCTGTAAAGGTAACGAAAGCATAACTGCTGTAAAGATAACGAAAGCATAACTGCTGTAAAGGTAACAAAAGCATAACTGCTGTAAAGGTAACGAAAGTATAACTGCTGTAAAGGTAACGAAAGTATAACTGCTGTAAAGGTAACGAAAGCATAACTGCTGTAAAGGTAACAAAAGCATAACTGCTGTAAAGCTAACGAAAGTATAACTGCTGTAAAGGTAACGAAAGCATAACTGCTGTAAAGGTAACAAAAGCATAACTGCTGTAAAGGTAACGAAAGTATAACTGCTGTAAAGGTAACGAAAGCATAACTGCTGTAAAGATAACGAAAGTATAACTGCTGTAAAGGTAACGAAAGTATAACTGCTGTAAAGGTAACGAAAGCATAACTGCTGTAAAGGTAACAAAAGCATAACTGCTGTAAAGGTAACTCTTACTAAGGAACAAAAAAATAACATTGTCAAGATTCATCTACATAGATTTGCATGTTCTGTATTATTCCTATTGGAATAATTTTAAGATGCAGGATGCAGTTCAGACACCATTTTGTTGTAGTACTATAGTATAAACATATGCCCTGTGTAGTAGACATTCTTGTTATCTAAATATATTATGAAAACAATCTGTATGCAGAATTGACTCAGTAAAACCATGACACATTTCCATAATAATTGACTATGGGTAATACATAAATGAAACACGTCTTTGCACACCCAACATTAATAAAACATTCACATAAAATTATGAATATTGTAATTTTTGTTTATAAAAGGCTTCTAAGAATAATGCATATTTTTTGTTGTAGGTATCAGCATGGGGTGGTTACGTGTTCATCATCAACTTGATCCCTTTGCATGTGTTCCTGCTACTGATCATGGGAAGATTCTCGCAGCGGCTGTTTGTCAGTTACAGCGTGTTCTACATCGTAGGCCTGTTGATGTCTATGCAGATCCCCTTTGTCGGCTTCCAGCCCATCCGGACTAGTGAACATATGGCCGCTTCAGGTAAGTCCTATGATTGGAACAGTTTTATTTTTACTGTTATTATCAATAACTAAAATAATAAATAAATGGTGCAGTTTAGGTTAGGTTAGGCCCATCTACCTAACAAGAGAAAAAAAAATCTTTAACAAAGTGAGGAAGCCTTAGGCCCAGTTAGTGCCATCTTGAATATGTATCTCATATAATGTTTGTTGTATGTAAAATTTTTAAGGCTAACCAAATGGGCCCTATTACTAAGCCTCTGCTGTCTGTCCATCCGTCTGCCTGTCTTTCAGCAGGCTGTATCTCATGAACCGTAATAGGTAACCAGTTGAAAATTTTTCACAAAACGAAATTCTGTTGCTGCTATAACAACAAATAATAAAAATAAATAGAAAATTAAAGGATTGAAAAAATATTACTTTAGCATTTTTTTGCTCGAACTTAGTAATGGCAACAAGTAGACGCTTGAAATGCTCACAGAATTTGTATAACTAAATCACAAAAAAAAAAAAAAAAATTAAAGAAGGTCCTAAGATGTTTTCTTTTTTAGTTTTTTTTTTGCTCGTATTAACGGCGTCCGGTACACTTCATACGTGAGTCTGACTCGCAGTTGGGTGGTTTTTATAAAAAAATGCATTGGTGACATGAGAATATTCAATACTAATAAAATAATGAATGGCAGCATAAAATTAAAAATCGGCCAAGTGTGAGTCGGGTTCCGTACTATCATATTTTGTTATTTGTTGTTATAACGGCAACAGAAATACACATTCTGTGAAAATTTCGACTGTCTACCTATTATGAGATATAGCCCGCTGACAGACTCCTCGAATCCGACTGACCATCCTTCCGTCCGTCCGGACGGTCGGACGGACGGACGGACTGATTAAGACGTAAACCTAATAGGGTTCCGTTTGTTAACAGAACCCTAAAAGACGTGTCTAACCACTGGTAGATTAAATAGTTGTAATTATTATATAAAAGTTAGCTATCCAAGAATCCATCCACAAAAATAACTTGTAACTTTACCCACAAGTGTCATTTGAAAATAGATGGTACTGTTCCTGTACAAACTCCTAATAATAATGCATATACCTAATTCGTAGTTCAAGGCTGATTTTGGGCAGGGTTGCTAATATTTTTTTCAGCCTGTATGGGACAAATGGGCAAAAAAATACGGAAATTTAAAGAGAGTTAAAATTCATGGTCTTCCTTTTATTTCTGACATTATATTATTTAGCAAAAAATAATCCTTATGATGAAGCCTTTCGATCGGTATGATAAAGATACAGGGTTATTTCTTTTTCTCGTGTAGCAGGTTCGATTCCCGGTACAACCATGTAATTATTTAAAAATCTATAGATGCAGTTTAAATTGTTTTTAAAATTAAAATAATGTCTTTCAGTAAAATGTTCCATTTACAATATTCAAGGTACTTTCCCTCCATGTGGCATAGCCGTAACGTGGGACACGTTACACTGTTATACAGTTGCCCTGTATAATTATATTGACTGATGAATCATGGGCGCCGGCAGGACTATTTCATCTTCGAATATGTTAGGTTTTCTTTTGCCTAAAACTACTGAAGACGGATACTAGGCCGAACGCGAGGGAGCTCGAAGTACCTCGCCTCGGAGTAGATAGGACTCTTACTACATTCCGCTTGTCTACATTTTTTTTATGTTACGACTAAACTCATACTAAACCTTCGCCGGCTCTACTACTATCGTTTAAGAGAAATTGATGAAATCGAGAAAAATGCTTAAAAACCATAGAAACACAATATGTTTTTTTTTTATTTGATTTTTACACTAAATGTTTTTAGGTGTTGATAGGTATTCACCATAGGAATTATTTATTTTCTTAAAAACTTTAAAAATTTTGCTTACACAGGTCAGTTTTTTTTTCTATGATTTTGTAAAAAAATAAAAAAAGTATTCCGACGAATCTCTTCATGCTCGTTTTTTTTAATCCCTAAATGTTGATCACTATAATAACTCTCGCCTAAAAAAAACTGTTCTAACAAACCCAGGATTTCGGAAATATTGAATTTTAAAATTGTGGGCTAGCGTTGTCAGTCAAACATGTGTGCAACATACATACGCTGACTACTGACGGAATGACGAGCATTGGCTAGCAGAATTAATTTAATCGATTGAACTATTAACTAAAACTACTTTGTGACAGCCCTATTTCCATAGAAATTAAAAAAAAAACCTTACAAACTCAATAACTCCGAGATCTCGCTAGATACATATTTAGAATTTTCTCAAGTTAAAGGTTATACGTAGAAAAAAAAATACGACCCGTAAATAGCAAATTTATGTATCTTTTTTCGTTTATTAACAAAATAATTATTTATTCTCGTTCCTGTGATGTTAGTGACTTGTTTGTACACTGTATACTCGTACATTTTAAACCAATAATTATTTTTTTATTTTAAAAGAGACTGACTTTCGCTTTATTCAAGAAATACATACAAACTTTTTCGAGAAGGTCAGTGACCTTTCACTAAAATATTTATATCTCCTAAATGAAGTGAAATATAAAAAAAGTATTTTTTAATGCTTTGTTAAGGTTTAATCTATAAAGATAAAAATAAAACTGGCATATCCGCAACTAAGGCAAAATAATACCTACACTGTGCCTGGGGGGTGCAAGTGCACCCCCTTGCAACTCTCTCCCGGCCCAAAAGTATTGATTTAAAGTTTAAAAAGATTACCTTCGAGAGAATGTTATTATAGTATAGTAGTAGTTGATGTGTATGCGAACGTTGCGTGCGTCAGTACTTGTCAACCTTACATCGATCGATTTCATAAAATGGAGCACGGTTCAAATACTTGAGTGCTGACACTCCCGTATTTGAACCGTGCTTCATTTCTCCAAATGTCGGGACTGATCCCGACGGGACATTTTGAACTGTGCCTAAAATAAGGGACGTCCCGGAAAATACAGGACGTCTGGCATCTTTAGTTTTAGGTCAATAAGTAAACATCTGTGATTTATTAATGGGTATAATTTAGACGGTCACCAAAAATAATATTTTTAAGACTCAAAGCCTAGGCACCAAAATGGATCAATGGTCACCAAATTCTATCCAACTCAACTGTGATTGCCATAAAATGTAGGCTTGGGGTTACAAACTGGATAAAATAGGTTAGGTTAGGTTAGAATTTTATTGTGACCAACCGCGCGCGAGCCGAGCGAGCGAAGCGAGCGGTGCCGCGGTAGCGGCCGGCGAGCGCTACTTCTCGAATATTATTTGGTGACCATTTATCTGTTTTGGTAACCGTTTAGAACTTTTTTGGTAGTAAAATAGGTACTTTTTTGGGCGGTGTTTAAACACAAGCCTTTATTAATTAACTAGCTTCGCCGCGACTTCGTACGCGCATATTCCGTTTTTTCCGTTCCCTTAGTAGTTTCGGAAAATCCTTTATTAGTGCTCCCCTACACTCCCCAAGGAACTACATGCCAAATTTCAGCTTTCTACCACCAATGGTTTCGGGTGTGCGTTGTCTGACAGTCACTCAAGTAACGGAGGAGATTTATGTATACTGACTGAATACTGTTCATGCTATTATAAAACAATTATGTATGAAAATTGTGTGTATATAAACATGAAACACGACACACTGTACTATGTTCTTGATAAAAAAGAAAGTACTATTGTACGACATAACGCCTCAAGTACCATGAAACATAGGCCTGATAAGATTTAATTGTTTTTACACAGATTTAACGGGCTTCAATTTTCTGTGTAATTGATTACACAATGCGTGTTAAGTGCACTGTAATTTTCTGTATTTATAGTATTTCAAACATTGTGGAAAATGTTGAACATTGCGTAGAGCAAAACCTTATCTATCTAAACTGAGGTGAAGTAAAAGTACCGATCCAATTACGAAAATTTTGTTATCGGCAGTTTGACAGAAACCTAAGTACCTACCTGATTGCTGTTGGCATTTTTTTAAATCTGGAATGACGCGGCTTTAGAATAGCGACGGGGTCGAAGATGATTTCGCTTGTGAACCGTCATACATGTTTTATGATATGCAGTAACTGACCCAGCAAGCGTTGTTTTGCCAAATAAATAAAAAATAACCTATTATTCTCAGACTTACCAAATATACCTACATAAAAAATAAACAAAAATAGGTCAAGCCGTTTCGGAGGAGTTCGATAACAAACACGAGATTTTTATATATTAGTAAATTTAGCAGGAGTTCTTTTAACATCATTTTATTTTTAAGCGAGTATGCATCAAAACATTCTCGATCATCACTAGACTTCGTGCTCTAAGATTGACATACAATGCAGACCAAAGGTTAACATTTCACTACCGGACCAAATATTCCGCAAACATAGTCTATTCAGATCCAATCAGCGAGCTATTCATGAATTCATAAACAACTGCCGAGCGAGACCTAAACAGATGAAAGAGACTTTCAAATGTTCACAATTTCCTGCGTTTTGTTTGTGTATGTGGCGCTCAAGGTGAATTGGAAGTTTTATTGAAATGTTGCTGTTTTATTGGCCGATCTATCTTGATAGCAGTGGCATAAATTATGTTATTATGCTTCGTGTTGTACAACCTGTTTCAGCATACGATTGAGATAATTATTTTTCATTTCAATAAGTATAATTTTCCGGCACACATTCCTACGCATCGTGTGTGTAGTAGACATGAGTAGAGTCCGCTGTTCGATTCCTATCTGCCCTTGACTGCTTTTTATAGGATGTCGTAAATTAAGATCGGGAGTGAACCAAATTAAGGTGGTTGCACCAGGGTAGCCCGCGAAATTCAAATTTTCTTACGTTTTTTGCAATTTGCAAGTTAGTATTAGGTTAGGTATAGGTATGTTGATTAAAGTATGATTCGCGGGCGTAAGAATTATGTGTTTTCAGAATAGGGAAGATGCAGATTTAATATTTATCAATATTTTGTGACTAAAATGTAAAAAAAGCATAAGAGAAGGGTCAATGCAACGTTTTTGTTCCAGTTAAGGTGGATGCTCCAGGGTAGCCCCCCGAAATTCAAATATTTTTATGTTTTTTGCAATTTGCCGGTCAGTGTGAAGCTGTATGTGGACCAAATGCGATCTGCGACCGTAACGCGTATTTATCTAAAGAATTGTAACCATTTTAATCATCAATATAGCCCTCTAAGTTCATGTAGTTCGAAAGAATGAATATTTCAGAAATAATCATTCTTTCGAACTACATGAACTATTTGAATTTCGCGGGCTACCCTGGAGCATTCACCTTAATATTGATTTTTAACAATAATTACAAATTTAAAGTAACGTGAAACGGAACGTTTTTTAATACACCAATCAGCGTCTGGTGACGTCACTCGTGTTAGTTTTTAGTCCAAGATCCGAGGGCTCCCAGACGTTACTTATTTTGCAGTATTAAAATATTTGAATAGAGTAGTGGCCAGTGTAATTACAACACACGCATAATAAGTATCTGCTAGCTCCATCCAATGGGATTTTTTTTTTAGTGATGTATGTAGGTATGACATATTTCATAAGTCTATAGGAGGTAGTTTTGCAGTTTTCTTTTTATACTTACTTAGTAAATAAACTATGTCCAAAAGATACTTGTGAATAGGATCTCAATTCTCAGTGGAGATAGCGATCAGATCTTACACTATTACAATGACTAATTAGTCTTTAAATTTTTACTAAATTACTAATTATTTAAGAATATGTATTTTGCAAAAATCGTGAAAATTATCTAATCGTGTTATAGCTAGCATCTGATGATGATACTTACAAACCGGCGGTCGCGTCAACTCAAACTAAGCGAATGGGTAAGCGAATGTTCAAAGTACCTACATACTAACACTATTCTATTCCACACATTTTGTTACTGAGCAAATAAGTAAGTTCTGGAAGCACTGGGATCTTGCTCTATGACTTTGAATTATGACAGTTCTTGACCAGTGACAGACATGAGTGACGTCATCGTCCGCTTTGGCGCGAAAGTTTAAACTGTTTAAAAACGCAATATTAGCAATAAATTAAAGCGTTTTCATTTTTTATTTATGTGGCAATGAATGCAAAAATAGAAATATTGCATGTTCCCTATTATAACCATTAAAATCAGTAAAATAACTCCATAAATCGGTATAATCCTATAATGTCAAGATTTCATGAAATAGTCATTCTTTCGGGTTACCGGGCCCTATGGAGTTTTATTGCTGACTAATATGGTTATAATTCTGAAAATACATAATTCGTACTCCCGCGAGTCATACTTTAATAAACATAAAACCGTAAGAAAATTTGAACTTCGCGGGCTACCCTGGCGCATCCACCTATATTCCATAGTTCGACTGAAGCTGTATCCATACGGTAGTATTTTTACGGCTTGAAATTCTTATTTCCAGTGATTATTCACAATTATTATCATGCAAACTCCTATGTCTTGAAAACACCATTGTATGGGGTCTGGATTGCCATATTTTCACAAAGCAAATTTTACCGAGCACTCCTTGCGTGCATCCACATATCCGCCACACACGGTCACATTTAGATAGAAACCATGAACTAGTATTTCTGCAAACCGCTCTTACCGATAAATTAAATTAATTCAAGGTTACGTGCCGGAATAAACTTCGTTTACTTTAACAGGTACATTTCTCTGTTTAGTTTAAATTAAAATGCTTAGGATACTTTCGAATATACAAGTCATATTAAAATTCCCGTCCATGACCTTGAGCGATTGTGTGTTATTTCAGTACCTAACTATAATTGCACTGATTAAATAAATTGAACATAGCGGTTTGTTGACACAGTTGTTTCTATGGCGGTATCAAACTCGTGACTTATCCTCATATGCATTTCATAAGTTTCAGACCTCTTATTATGGTAATTTTCTAAAGTGCTGTAGGATTTACGAATGAATACGATTTGGCAATTGTCCAACTTTTACACAAAACTATATTACCGAGTAAATTCAGTGGGAGAATAATTTAAGATATCAGAAAATGAAATTCAGAAAATTTTCAATGTTAGTTTTCCTTTGAAAATGCGAAATGTATGATGGAATATGTTAGTAATATGGCAGCTTGTAGTCCCACGCGGGCTCGCCAGGCTAATTGGGGCTAACGAACTGTAATTCATGTGTACCTAGATATCCCGCTATCATAGTTCACACTCATTCTTTTCGTGAAAATTCTCACCAGCTTTTGTTGAATAAAGGCTCACTGGATGTTACACATTGCATTTGTTTTCTGAATTCTTATCCAATCGATGTGAAAAACATTAAAAAGTTATCTGACTGTCGAAGGTCGTCGGATCAATAATCGTAATGATTTTATTTAATGTATCGCATTTAGCAAGCGCCAGTTTGTTACGAACATTCTCATAACTAGATTTCTACTGTAGATTTTTCGTTGATCCTTTCATCAACACACCTCAGATGCAAGATAATACCCTTAAAACTATGCTAGGCAGGACTGAAACCTCAGATCCTGAGCTAACATGTCAAACCCTTCTCTAAGCATCCCGATAAACAACGTGTAACATAATAAACGTGATACTTCTTAAGGGGTCATTGTACTCAACATTATGAAGAACTTTTACTATGGGACAAGCAGTGAAATCGCGAAAAAAAATCGATGAAAAAAAATCTTTGTATAATAACTATTATTAGAGAATGCCATGTCGCAGTAAAACTGCCTATACACCACTACTGTACATAAAGTGTAATTAACTAATGAAATATAAACCGATGACCTTGGTCATTGGGTCTAACGACATTACGGGAAACGCAAAACATTCACATTGCGTCAGTAGAAATACTGCTTAAAATAAGTAAATATAACCATTCGCATGCTTCTCTCCCGGTAAACAAGTCAATATTTATGAGAGTTGGTTGTCAACAGGTGTATTCGCACTGGTGATGGCTATAGGTGCCATGAAGTACCTGCACAGTCTGAACCCCAAGGGTCAGTGGAAGCAGCTGCTCATCCTGGGCGGGTTGACAGCCGCTGGAGCCGTGTTCCTAGCTGTGGTGGCGCTTACGTATGCTGGAGTCATCGCGCCTTGGAGTGGCAGGTCAGTATTATAGTAAATCTATTAGATTGCTTCCGTTCTTATACTGCTGGGTCTAGTTGGAAATCGCAACTGCTTAACATGAAGTCTTGGGTTCGGTGCCCGGATCTGTAGTGTGTTTGTATTTTGCCATTAGGAATTTAGGCCGTTGGTCCTGCGCCTGATTATTCCCCCCCTCGAGTCGGATTGCTGTCCCATTGTAAAGGAACAGAGGGTGCACCTGTGTTTGCGCACAAACTAGTGAAAAAAAAAAGTATCGTTGATGTTGGCCACTGTGGCTGAAGTTCAGTCCGGAGGAATAATTGTATAATTATGTTGATTTGCAAAAATTGTTGGCTTGACAAAGCAGTGGAAAGAAACTGATATCATTGTGATTACGATTAGAGATGGGCTAGACATGATTTACTCCGTAATCGGGCTTGTGTCCGATTGATTGCCAATTTATAGAGGTGCGGTTATAGAGGTGAAGGTTACGATTGTGATTTCGAATATTATAATTAGACTAAAAAGTAACAGCACATGTCATTTCTGCGTTCTAAATGGAATGACAATTAAGTTATTGATCTATTGGCATGTTTATCGGAATCCACGGTGTAAACAGTAGCAGTAAAATTGACGAAAATTGTTTTACGGGAAATATACATATCTACCGCAAGAAAGTTTCTATGATAAAATATACATATCTACCGCAAGAAAGTTTCTATGATAAAATATACATATCTACCGCAAGAAAGTTTCTATGATAAAATATACATATCTACCGCAAGAAAGTTTCTATGATAAAATATACATATCTACCGCAAGAAAGTTTCTATGATAAAATATACATATCTACCGCAAGAAAGTTTCTATGATAAAATATACATATCTACCGCAAGAAAGTTTCTATGATAAAATCGGTTACCGCATTGTTGATGCATTTTCAGAGCAGAGTCTTATTTAAAAACTTTGAAGTATTGTTAGTTAAACGATACTTCGTAACAAGTAGATATTTATAAACACGTTATATTACTGGAGGTCTTTCTTATTGTTGTAGAAAGACTGCACTATAGGGACTACTATGAAAACTATACATGAATGAATAGTAATACTTATTGTATAGATGTCGTTAAAACAGTTTGCGATCAAAAGATTTGAGAAAATATAAATAAAATTGGAGTTAAAACAGAGAAGTTATACGCTTTTGAAGTTCTTCTTCTATCCTTGTCACACAAACTGAAGTTTGTACTTGATGGCTTCAATAGGGCCGGCGCACATATGGCAGAGAGCAGCGCAGAGCATTTTTCACTGTCGAAACTATTATCGACATTGTCGTCATTGAAATAATATTTAAAATCAATTAACACAACATTATTATTCCTGAAGAGCATCGAAGCGACTACGTGTTAATTGTTTTTAGTTATTACTAGCTTTGCCCGCGACTTCGTACGCGCAAGTCCCGTTTTTTCATATTCCTGCAGGAATTTCTGAAAATCCTTAGTGCTCCCCTACACTCCCCAAGTAACCTACATGCCAAATTTCAGCTTTCGACGTTTCGGCTGTGCGTTGTCTGTCAGTCAGTCCCTCATTAACGGAAGAATTTTATATATTAGGATTTCAATGAGGACAATGTTGATTGACATTGAAAAAAAAAGTGATAAATAAAAAACTTTTTACAATAAATACATTCAGTCAAAAAAGTATCGGGAATGGATGATTTGTTTATGGTTCCAAATTCAAATTTTTGTTTTTTTTGTAGTTGTTAGATTGGCACAACTGTTTTCCATTTTGGCGCGGAGTTTGAGTTGCATCTGTTATTTATATTAAATACAGTGCTGGTTTTAGTAATATCATATATAGTGTGTATTGCGAATTTCATAATGGACAAAAATATCGAACAAAGAGTTTGTCTTAAATTTTGCATCGCCAATGGAATTTCGTGTTCGGAGTCACTGAAAATGTTACAGAAGGCTTACGGTGAATCGACTTAATCAAAAACTCGTGCTTATGAGTGGTTCAAAGCGTTCAAAAGCGGTCGAGATGTGATGGAAGATTTGCCTCGCTCTGGTAGGCCGTCAACGTCTGCAACTGAAGTTAACATCGCAAAAGTGAAGGAAATAGTGACTGAAAATCCCCATTCAACTCTGAGAGAGATAGCCGCCGAACTTTCTGTATCTCACGAGTCGATCCGTACCATTTTAACTAATCATTTGGGTATGAAACATGTTGCTGCTCGGCTAGTCCCAAAAGATCTGAATTTTCTCCAAAAACTCAATCGCATGAAAATCGCTGAGGACATGCTAGAACGAGTAAGTTCGGACCCAACATTCATAAAACGCATTGTTACTGGTGACGAGACGTGGGTTTACGAGTTTGACATGCAAACTAGTCAACAAGCTTCGGAGTGGCGCCTTCCAACTGAACCGAAACCGAAAAAACCACGCCAAAGTCGATCAAAAGTCAAAGTCATGTTGACTGTTTTCTTTGACTATCGCGGTGTTGTGCACTCTGAATTCTTACCGGAAGGTCTAACGGTAAATAAAGAATATTATTTGAGCGTTATGCGGCGTTTAAGAGAGCAAATTCGACGAAAAAGGCCAGATTTGTGGAAAGAAAATTCTTGGATTTTGCACCACGACAATGCGCCTTCGCACAAGGCTATCATTGTGAACGAATTTTTAACCAAACACTCAACAAATACCATCCATCAACCACCATATTCACCAGATATGGCTCCTGCTGACTTTTTTCTAAACTCAAATTACCACTTCGTGGCACCCGTTTTCAATCGATAGAAGACATGAGAATTCGCTGCGAGAACTGAACTCAATTCCGGAAGCAGCGTTTAAAAAATGTTTTGATGAATGGATTATTCGTTGGCGCAAGTGTATCGTTTCTAAAGGAGCATACTTTGAAGGTGATAAAATAAATTTGGATGAATAACAGACATTTTGTGTATTATTGATCTTTTCCCGGTACTTTCTTGACAGAGTAGTATATAAAAAAAAAATACGCGCCGAATTGAGAACCTCGTCCTTTTTTGGAAGTCTGTTAAAAATGTTCTGCGCTGCGCTTCGCCAAATATGCGCCGGCCCATATTCAATAATGGCGTGACTTGAGTGACGTGACACGCCATTAGTGCTGTCTTCTCTGGTAATCACAGATTTTGGCAAGCTGATAAAACCGGAAAGTTTTTGCGATTTTGAAGCAATTATTTATTAATTGCGTCTTGTCTGCTCTCTAGGTTTTGAGAAACGAAAAAAGAAACACTTGAATATTATTTCCAAACCGTTAATGAATGAGCGTCTTACTATCAAGTTCTGAACACGGCGTATAAGTTAGCACACGTAACCACCAAGACACAAAGATACGCGTACTTTATATTAAACAAACATTTTTCCACATGTGAAACGCCAGTTGATAATATTAAAGTGTGTTGTTTATTGTATAACATGTGTTCGAGTTATGTCGGACGTGTTACCATGTCATTTACAGGTGTTCACTTGGAATGGAAAAATAAACCCATGTTTAATGGTCTGCGTGTTTATTTCGTGTACGGCTGACCTCAATTAATGTTGACACGTTTTGTTTTTATAGGAAATAGAACATGATGTTTTAATCGTCAAATGTTTGCTAGCTTAGGTTTAAGGAAGCCGGACAAACGTTTTCGAGTTGAATGGTAAGATGGCAAAGCAACATACACCAAAATACACCAAATAATATTTTGAAATAAAACGTGCATTTATTTTTCTTAGCGCTTAACGTTTCCTTAGGATTATAGTTCAGTATCGACATGTTTAGTGAGGTGTTTTATGGCGTTTTTGATGCTGTATTGAGTAGTAAATGGTTGGCATACATTTGCTAACTAGTTCGCCAACTGGCTTGAAATGCATAATGGATGAATGATTTATTACAGAGTACATATTTACATTTCTGTAGAGACGATCATGTAACTACACGGCCAACGACCGCTGTCAGTGTAGTTACATGAAATTATGAGTTACTAGCTTCTGCCAGCGGCGTCGCCCGTCGCTGAAAGGTGTAAACTATCCTAAGGGAACATACAAACATAAAAAAGTAACTTTGGACTAATCCAGGACACGATTTTCCCGTGTCCCAAATTTTATCTAAATCCGTTCAGTGGTTCGATGTGAAAAGAGAGACAGACAGACGACTTACGACGACGACAGAGTCACTTTCGCATTTATAACACGTATTAGTATGGAAGTAGCATACTTACATATTTTCTTGTTTTAACCTTTTAACCTTTTAAACGCTCGACTTCATATCAGTAGTGATACCAGCCAGCGCCGGGCACAAAAAAAAAAAACCTACCATCTCGAATAAAAAAATTCCAAATCTCATCTTCAAAGGTTCTTGAGCAAATTTGACCTTGTGTAGGTCAGTTCTGAATCCACAAAATCCTAACTCCTACCTCTATTTCAGATTCTACTCGCTATGGGACACGACGTACGCTAAGATCCACATACCCATCATAGCGTCGGTGTCGGAGCACCAGCCCACCACGTGGTCGTCGTTCTTCTTCGACCTGCACGTGCTCGTGTGCACCTTCCCCGTAGGCCTGTGGTACTGCATCAAGAATATCAACGATGAGAGGGTTTTCGGTAAGAGACGGTTTACGGAACTATGAAAACAGCTCTTAATACTACTATTAAGGTGGATGCTCCAGGGTGGCCCGCGAAATTCAAATATTTTATTAAAATGGTTATAATTCTTTAGATAAATACGCGTTACGGTCGCAGATCGCATTTGGTCCACATACAGCTTCACACTGACCGGCAAATTGCAAAAAACATAAAAATATTTGAATTTCGCGGGCCACCCTGGAGCATCCACCTTAAGAGCTGATTTCAGAGTTCAAATGTTACCAGAGTTTGTTTTTAGTACGCAACAGAACATCGAATCAAAACGAATGTGCCTGTTAATGCTGAACTAATACGTGTGCTGACCAGTTTGAAATGGTGTCTGACCTTGAACGGACCCAAAATAAGTTTATTAAAAAGAAAATCGCGCTTGTACTTTATGGGTCATTTGGAATGAGTCACATTTAAGTAACAAATCATTGAAATATTTCGTTCATTAAGTAATGTGTCACTTTGACATACAAGCTACTTGCATACTTTTGAGCATGTTGTACTTGAGCAATATGGTCATAATTATAATGAAGGAAACATTTCTTAAATGTCATTGACCCTATGTTTCTCTTCCAGTGGCTCTTTACGCATTGAGCGCAGTATACTTCGCCGGAGTAATGGTCCGTCTCATGTTGACGCTGACTCCCGTGGTCTGCGTCCTGTCAGGCATCGCCTTCTCCATTCTATTGGACCTGGTGTTGAGGGAAGATGAGCTGCCAGCGCCACAGGTTGACACAGAGGAGTCTAAGAGCTTGTATGATAAGGTAAGGAAGCATTGTATTACCCTGTTCAACTACTGTAAGGCTGCGGACACGACGTCGGCAGGCGCGGGGCGGCGCCGCGGAGAGCGGCCCGTTTCAATGCATAGATAAACATGGCGAAGTGAAGGCTTGGGTGAAGTGATCACGAAGTGAGTTCTCAATCCAAATTATCAAGATGGAATGACAGCACACTTTGTGACCACTTCACTCAAGCTTTCAGCGACATGTTTACAGAATCGACCGGCTGGCTTCGAAGGCAGTGACGTGGGGTGCGGCGCTAATTTTTTAACGCACACTGTGCTCCAATGCGGGTTGACAGTTTGTATAAGTCGTCTTATACCTATAGGATTGAACTTAATGCTCGTTCTGACACTGAAGGTTATATTATATACTACATGCAAAGTGTCCAGCAAAACTTGTCCAGTAAAACTTTTCCAGCAACAAAAAAAAAAAAATATTCTGCAAATTTTTCAACTATTGTTTACTTTGTGTCTATAAAAGTTATCGGTAAAGTAAGGTAATACTAAATATGTATAAAACGAACTTACGTGGATTATAAGCCCAAAGGTGGACTCGCCAGAGAATGGGCAGCAGCGTTCTCTGTAAAACGCAAACCCAACACTGCGATCGCCAACCCGCCTACTAAGCGTGGCGATTATGACAAACCCCCTCATCTTGGGGGAGGCCTATGTCCAGTAGTGGACGTCTTTAGGCTGAAATGATGAGGATGATGGTGAAGAAGTGCGGCTTTTGTGAAAGATTTAGAAGAAAGCCGCACACATTTCCACACACATGCACAAGCACACGCACACGCACACACACAAAAACAAACACACACACACACACACACACACACACACACACACACACACACACACACACACACACACACACAAAAACAAACACACACACGAGCTTACAAACACCAAACAACTAACATCAAAGTTATTCACCAGGCCGGCAAGCTAAAGAAGCGCACCCACGAGGCTACGCCGCCGCCGGACAGCGGCCTGGGCATGAACGTGCGCTCCGTGACGCTGATCCTGTTCATGATCCTGCTGATGCTGTTCTCCGTGCACTGCACCTGGGCCACCTCCAACGCTTACTCCAGCCCTAGTATCGTGCTCGCTAGCTACGGGAATGATGGGTGAGTCATAATAATATTTCCTTTTAAGACGGAAGCGCCAGGGTATACCGCGAAATTCAAATATTTTTAAGTTTTTGCAATTTGCCGGTCAGTGTGAAGCTGTGTTGAACAAAATACGGTTCGCGGCCGTAACGCGTATTTATCCAAAGAATTATAACCAGTTTAATCATCAATATAACCCTCTAAGTTCATTTAAACCCTATTGAACGACTTTTTCATGATAATAACCATTTAGTAGGGTTAAAATGAAGTTAGAGTGTTATATTGATGATTAAAATGGTTGTAATGTTTTTAATGCTCTGTGCGGAGACCGGGAGGAGTTATTTGACGATTTCCCGTCTATAAAAAAGGGTTTTGGAAAGAGACAAATATATTAGTGACAGAGACATCACTATAAAGCTGAACTTTTTCTAAAGCCCGGTCTTTCATTTTACTCGACCGGGAAGTGTACGTCATGTTTAAGGCCTACGTACTTCGATCGTGAGTTAATCGGTGGCTGGGTTGTAGGAGAAGTCGCACGATTGTAGTGACATTCTGGTTTCACAACCAGAATGTGTGAACCAGTGTGTGTGTGTTTTCCATAAGTATCTGGTCATTTGGTCAGTTTTTTCCCGTCATTATTTAGCTGGACTGGCTGAAGTCATGTTTTAGTTGATGATTGACTGATGTCAATACAATAGAATATGATGATTCATATTCTTTCAGATCTCGTAAAATCCTGGACGACTTCAGGGAAGCATACGGCTGGCTGTCACAGAATACCGCGGAAGATGCGAGAGTCATGTCTTGGTGGGATTACGGTTATCAGGTAAGAATTTAAAACATTTGTAATTACTTTCTTTAATGTTTTTAGTTTTAAATTACTCATGTGCAAATCGAAGTTATCACATGTTGGTTGCGTTTTATTAGCGTTTAAATGTTATTGTTTAACCGATTAGAGATGGTGGTTTGACGATTATATGACTACTTGAAACACAATATGCAAATATAAACTATAAAATTAACCATGCTGAGTGAAACACTGTTCTTGGCAAAGATCGTTTTGACTTCGCCAAAAGTTATTATGAATCTTCTACTTAGATCACTCAAATTATGGTGACCTATCTACATTTATTTATTTTATTCAGGTTAACCAACAACTGTTTACACCAGTACATAAACCACTTATAATATAATAAGATAGAACGGGTGCAACAACTAATTACAGGTTAACACCGCTAGCACAGAAAACATTGGTAAAACATTAATTATTAAATTATGACAAATTCATAAAAATACAAGTGAATTAAAATTGGGAAATTAAATTATATTGAAAAATTAGATTATAAATTAAAATAAAACAAATTGACTATTTATCAGATTAAAACAGAAACAATTAAAAGTACTGACTTGGCAAGGCATGAAATCATAATTGTGAAGCCTATCGTTAATGAACATAATTATGATATACCTACCATTACTAACTAACACTGGTATTCAGCTAATTCCAGGTTTGACTGGAAGCCGACCCCAAAATAGTTGGGAAAAGCCTAGGCAGATGATGACTACCTGTAGTTAAAAGTAGGTAAAAGCTCCAGCTGGAACTTCGCTGCCTGCCCTGACGTTTAAGAAAGAAAGAAAACATGTTTTTTCGGCACACACAAATACATACATATAATGTAAGAACAAAATAAGGAACCTTAATTTTAAAGCTGTATATTTATGCCACTGGATAATTGCAGCTAGTAGCTATTTTGGTCTTATTCACTGATCTGCCTTGACTATTAATGTACATGTAAATGGTGTATATCAAATAAATATTTTTGACTTTGACCTACCTTCCGGGCGGTACAACCCACAAAACTCAACTTCTTCATATGCCTTCTATAGATAGCGGGCATGGGCAACCGCACAACCCTCGTCGACAACAACACATGGAACAACTCGCACATAGCGTTGGTCGGCAAGGCCATGGCCAGCAACGAGACGGCGGCCTACCAGATCATGACCATGCTGGACGTGGACTATGTACTGGTTATCTTCGGAGGAGCTATCGGCTACTCCGGCGACGATATCAATAAGTTCATCTGGATGGTTCGTATCGCGGAGGGAGAGCATCCTAAGGATATTCATGTGAGTATTACTGGTCATTTTTATTGTGTGTAAATCTGACTCCCTAAGTCACAGGGTCCCCCTAGTTTAGGAGGCAGGGTTTTCATTTTATGCGCAGCCTTTTCCCAAAATCCAATGTACCTATGTGAAACTTATCAATGGCATTGTATGCATAGGTATTTTGTGGCAATAAACCTTTATACAAAGATAGAAAATAACATTTTTCTATCTTTGTATCCCTTGATTAGAATTTCAGTCCATTCAAATAGTTGACTTGCAGACCGTAGATAGACAAAACGTTTTATGATTTCTGAAACTAAGTGACAGTTTAGACAAAGATATATTTCAAGAATGAAAGCACCCACACTCTTTTTTGTACACCATAACAATTATTAAAAGAACTTTTGAAAGTTGCAAAGGTCACAATGGGAGGTCCTATCGTCAAAAACGATGACGGTCTGTTTATGAATTCCCTCCGTTTCTTAAACTTTAAATTATTTTCTACAGGAAGCAGACTACTTCACAGAGAGAGGAGAATACAGGGTCGATTCAGAAGCGTCTAAAACTATGTTAAACTGTCTAATGTACAAACTATCATATTATAGGTATGTATCCTTACAATATTACTAATCACCTTGATCACAGCCATTTATTTCATTGGGCATCATTCATCATCATTTCGTCAGACGCCATTCTTTTATAAATTCAAACCTTTATAATTTTTGTTAAAAAAAAAAAATGTTTTCAGTTATCATTTAAAATGCTATTTAAAGCTATTGAATTGAACATAAAAATGAAAGTAACAATATTTACTGCTGCCCTACGAAATCCGTTCAAGATGAGGGTATTTTTTCCAATGACCCATCTTTAAAGGTTCTATCTATAAAATCTTAATTGTTGTAGATACGACAGCGGCGGTAGTCCGCCTGGCTACGACAGAACGCGCGGCGCTCTGCCCGGGAACCGCGGCTTTAAGCTCACCTATCTAGAAGAAGCCTACACCACTGAGCACTGGCTAGTCAGAATATACAGGTATGTTTACTGTTTAGCATTATTCTGTTTACCTCTTGAAAATGTTTATTTATTTATTTATTTATTTATTTATTACACCCTGGACGACTTACAGCTTAAACTAACTAAAAATAGAAGCCAACATAAACTACGGAAAGCCAATTACAAGTCCTCACGTATAGAGACAGACTTAAAATTAAGAAGTGAGCATATCAAAATAAAACAGCTTATTAAAATTATACAGTTTATTAAACAAGTTAATTGCAAGGATCAACGAATATTAACTAGAAACCTTTAGTTAACAAAAATAAGTACTAAATGATAAAAATATTATAAACATTTCCGAAAACCAGGGATACAATTAAAATGCTACTTAAAAAACTTAAGGCTTATGCGTCCTCTGGCCGACGCCACGCTAGTCGTGAAGGGATCAAAGTCATACTGCTTACAAATATTATTGAACTGTCTACCTGCTCGTATAATAAAACTATTCTCTCTGTAATTTATTGATGCTAGAGGCACACGTTTATTGCGGAATAATTTTTGCGGTACATTAAAGTGAAATTTAGATAGAAGTTTGGGGCTGTCAATATTGTTATTGAAGATTTTTAATACGTACAGAAAGTCGGCAATCTCACGTCGATCTTCGAGAGGTAATAAATGATATTTCTTACAGAGTCGAAGATAATCGATGGAGTGATAATGAATTTTTTGATGAAAACTAAAGATATTTAATGAAACGTCTTTGGATGTTTTCTATGCGGTCGATGTACTTGTGGTAACGTGGGTTCCATATCTGAGACGCATACTCAAGCTGACTTCTAACAAAGGTGCAATACAAAATTTTTAGTGTTTTAGCGTTATTAAAGCACTTAGAGAGACGCATAATAAACCCAAGCAATTTAGAGGCTTTTTTGATAATAGTGTCAATGTGGGTGTCAAAAACTAATTTGCTATCTTAATGAACACCTAAGTCACGAATGGTATCACACCTTGGCAAAGTCTGGCCCGATAAGATGTAGGTGGTGGCTAGAGCGGCACGTTTCCTAGTGTAAGTAATTACTGAACGCTTAGATGGATTCAGATCGAGTTTATTAGCCCTACAGTAGTCTTCAAGACGGTATAGATCAGCCTGAAGTGCTAATCCATCTTCAACCGATGATATTTTGGCAAAGATTTTCATGTCATCGGCGAAACACAGCAATTTGGATGATTGCAGGCACAGATCGATGTCGTTCACATAGATCACAAATAAAAAGGGCCCAAGTAACGAACCTTGAGGCACTCCGCTAGGCACTGAGACCCAACTGGATATGTAATTATTGATCACTACAGCCTGCGATCTATTATTAATATATGAGGAAAACCACCTCAAGAGGTCCCCACGAATACCTATAGAGCTTAGCTTCTTGATCAAAGTGTCGTGATCAATACGATCGAATGTCGAACCACATCGACCTGGCTACCATCATCCATAGCCTTAGTAATGAAATCATTAAACAAAATCAGATTAGAAGTTGTAGACCTTCCCCTCAAAAAACCATGCTGGAAGGAGCTAAGCGAAGGCGCAAGAGCAGGGTATAACTGATTATAGATAACTTCAGTTTTAGACCCTTTCTTATGGACCGGTGTAATAAACGCAGATTTCCACACTCTGGGGACAACACCTTGAGATAAGGATTTGGAAAATTTTAAAGTAAGATGTCTGCGAACAAGATTTGTTGGGCTAGTCGACATTTCACTACGTATACTGTTATTTTTCGTCGGAGTTTCCATTGCATTGACTTCGTGAGCAGCTGTAGTTATTTGAAATTAGAATAGAATAGAATACTTTTTATTATGTACACCATATAAGTTACAGAAAAGATATATGAAGAAAACATTACATAGGGTCAAGGGTCACACAATAGGCGGACTTAAGAGAAATAACGTTTTTTTTTTTAGTAATTAATTGTAGACAAGTAATATTTATACCCATTGTTACGTCTAAGGAGTTTTGTTTGATTTGGTTTCACCTAAGCTTATTATTCGGTGTCGATGTCGTAAAAAATCAATTTCAAAATCAAAAACCTTTATTTCAAATAGACCATTTACAGGCACTTTTGAACTGTTAGGTTCTGTCAGACAAATAGATGAAGCTAGCTTTGCCGCGCTAGCGACAAGAGCAGCAAGTATGTTCCTCAGCAACAAAAAGAACAAGTAGCTAAAAGTAGCAAGCAAAAAAATACACTCACCGCCTGGGGGTGGGTGGTGAGTGCTGCTGCTACTGGAACATGCAACTGCCGCGCTAGAGACTTCTAGCGTGGCAGTTGCACGTTCCAGTAGTTTAGACATTCGTCTTAACATCGAATAGGGAAGATGCAAATACAGAATTTATGAGAATGTTGTTAGTAAAATGATGAAAAAGTATAAAATAAAGGCTATTGCAACGATTTTATTTTAGTTAATATCGATTTTTAACAATAATAATGAATTAAAGTAACGTGAAACGGAACGTATTTAAAAATATCAATCAGCGTTTATTGCCGTCACTGCTGTTATAACAACGAAAAGGCAACCTTAGGTCTTTGAGTTAGGACAGTTCTTGACCAGTGGCAGACATGACTGACGTCGGTTTAGAACGCAATTTTGGCAATAAATTAAAGCGATTTCATTTCTTATGTATGTTGTGGTCTATTCTAGATGGAGTTCTTTAAAATTAAAACAAAAATGGAAATGCTATTATGAGTATCCGCCAGTACTGCTTCAGTCAACAAACATAAAACGATACTGACCATGTTTTCTGTCTAATTTTCAGAGTGAAAAAGCCAGATGAGTTCAATCGCCCGCGCTTGCCGCTCGCAAAACGAACAGTACCCACTAGCAACTCAATCTCTAAAAAGGTAAAACGAACTTTATACAATTAATATCTCACTAACCTTTTTTTAATACAGTAATGCTCTATGGTTATGGTGTATAGTGTATACTGAAAAGTCAAAAGGTCTTATGCCAGTTTTCACAAACTCTAAGCGACACCTACATGGATGCCTGAATAAGAGCGTGCTGTTGGATTTTTAATTAAAAAGTGCATATCATATATTACTAGCTGAATCGGTAAACGTTGCTTTGCCATAAAATATATAATTAAAAATATCGTCCAAAAAAATAGCCTACGACCTATACTGCACATAAAAATTGGTCAAGCGCTTTCGAAGGAATTCGATAACAAACATTGTGACACTAGATTTTTAGTATATTATGTATTTGGGCATTAATTTAGATGTTGCGCAGTGTTATTGAAAATATGCATCAGTGTATTATTAACCCTACTGCTCTTACTTCCATTTGACTCCAAAAGAGTATTGAAGCCTGTGTTAGCTGGTCTACCTTTGGAGATCCTTGTAACTAACACTAAACGAAGTATGTCGTATATTAACCAATATAACCCTAAACCGCGGTAGAAATTTTAAATGTCTTAAGAGAGATAAAATGCAGTTTTAGATTTTTAATGTGCGGCTTATTATCGAAAGTAGAGAATCCAACAATACAAACTACGTTCCTTATCGACCTTTGAAATTTCCACCGTCGACTTGTACATCTACAAATTAACCCCTGTAACTAATAAAGGTGTACTGACTAATTTTGTCGTATTTCAGCTAGCCTTAGGAGGCGGACCGATGGTATAGTACCTACCACTGTTGAGTTCTGTTTGACCGATGTATGTGGTTGTATGTAGCCTGAGCTTGTGTGACGTCATACATCTTCGCTTTACTGTCTTTATTTACGCATTGTCATTATTTTGACGTTAAAAGGGTTGTCCGGTCTAAAAATAAAATGTTGTCCGGTATTGCCATATAAAAAGTTGCATGGTTTTAATTGTGATGGCAGGTGCTGTAAATTCATATTGGTATAAGGTCTGGCAACTTGTTTAAAGTAACTTCGAAGTATAGATCTAGTGATGTCTGTTTCATTAATGGTATTTTAGATTTGATTAAATCATTATTTGGTTGTTGGCACTGTACCATTTATTGGATCAATATTTTGAGTATTTTTCAGTAAAAAAATACAAGGTGTAACAGAAATACAAATAGTAAAGAAGAGTAAGCTATGGGTAGTTTTAAACTTAAAGACGGCTCGGAACTCAAAGTCGTAGAGCTAGTAGAGTAGGAAATTCATGTAGCAGCTACGACCAGATACCTATAGACCTATGTTATACCTTGTATATCATTATTAGCAATGCATGTTTCACACGACAACGTGTAAACAACGCTGAATGTGACTTATGTTGGCTGAAGTGCTTATTTAAAATTACTACCATACGTATAGACTTTTCAAATAACACCATTTTCTCTCTACAGACATCCAAAAGGCGAAAAGGCATGATGAAGAACAAACCCACGATTGTAAAAGGCAAGAAGACAGTGAGATTGGAGTGACGCAGCGTGCGCAAGGGAGCGCGCGCGCGAGCGGCCGCGCGCATGCGCAGGTAGTGCTCGCGCGAGCAGCCGCGCGCATGCGCAGGTAGTGCTCGCGCGAGCGGCCGCGCGCATGCGCAGGTAGTGCTCGCGCGAGCGGCCGCGCGCATGCGCAGGTAGTGCTCGCGCGAGCACCCGCGCGCATGCGCGGGTAGTGCTCGCGCGAGCGGCCGCGCGCATGCGCAGGTAGTGCTCGCGCGTCAGTGGCTACGCGCCGTGTTTTGTAGACAAACCTATTTGCCGGAATTGTATGGAGAACTTGTACGAAGCCGTGCTTCAAGAGGAAAAGGAAAATAAGAGAAGGCTCATGAAATAATCTGTCTATGTTTTGTAGTACACGTGCGATTTCCCGGTTCTGTGGCATAATAGTTAAGATATCGTTGTACATTTGGTTCAATTTTGTATGCTGAATTTTTTTATCCACTGCTATGTTTGGAATTAGTTCTAGAAGTCCTTTTTAACGGGTAGTGTATTTTAAAGTGAAATCTTACGTGTACTAATTCATCATTAAGATTGAAGGCCTAAAGTTTGCGACAGTAGATATTGAATATTATAATTTAAAACGCAAATTTCTTTTGCTGTCACTTTGTTTTTTATCACCTAAAACAATATAAACGATCTCATTGGCCTACTTTAAAGTAAATTCTTTATTCGATATTATCAATAATATTCAATATTTTTGTGTAGATGTGTGCGTGATTTTCTCATACAATTCTAATATTAGGTGTGTGAACTATTTGTGTATGTGATTGTAGAATGACATACAAAACACGGAGTTAACACTGATGTACTATAAACTGATGATGACTGACACCAATTATATATGTATGTATCTTAGTCCATTAGATAAATGTTTCTAAAAAGTAATAATTTAGTTTTGTTCTAGCACTGGGTAGATTGGTGTTTATAATAAGTGTTGAGTTTGTCTCATGGACACTTTAGTAATGCAATAATTCAATTTTTATTAAATAGTACGGAAATAATAATATATTTATTTATGCACGAATAAAGTGGGATCTGTAAATATGCTTCATTTACTTTGTATTTGAAATAAATAAATATTGGTTAACTTGTGTGGCAATACTGCGACTTACTTAGGTGTAATCGTGTATAAAAATGCATTCATGAATTATATGTGTATCGAAAGTAATTACATTAAAACGTGTTTTAACTGGTTAGATATACATACAGCTTTAATAGTATAACATAGGTACATACATCCCGTGATTTCTGTGTTTAATTTTGCAATAATATAGCTCGTTTGTTAGTCGTCGTAGTAGATTAATTACAATTTGATGTTACTGTCCCGTCAATTTTAATATTGAGTAATACCTAAATGTTTTAAGATAATAAATAACTTTGTCGACACTTCCTTCAGTCGTGTCTAAAGTTAAGCGTAGACCGGAGCGGCGGCTGGTCGTGTCGCAGTCGCTCAGCTTGTGTGAGCCCCGCGCAGTGTGTGTGCGACCTTATAAATACGGATTTCTGAGGAGAATTATATTTGTAATTGCTACGTCCATTTGTAAAATAATTAAAATTATATTTAGAGCTATTTGTCCTACTGTCCGTAGTTCCGTACGTTTTAATTTTCTTCGCCTAATTTATTAATTTCTTTTAAATAATAATTTGCCTCGCTACACTTCAGTACTTATCACTACTTAGAGTAACACGTAGTTAACAAAAGCTGCAAGGAAATTATGTTTTGTGTCTTGTTATAATAATAAATATGTATCGTAATACAAATCTAACCAAAGTATGAATGCGTGTTTGGTTAGTTAAATGTTATTTGTGAAATCTATATCTAAGTTTTCTACTTGAAGTGTAGTGTTGTGCAGAAACACTGCATTTATACACGACTGTAAGTGTTCATACAACTGCATTTTGAGTTCATTCATGATGTACTACTAATTTGATGTACTCTCATATTTTATTTCTTCATTAACGTAATTATACATGATCTTGCATTTCCAAAAATATTTTCAGGCCTACACTCCAAGTTGAAACTTAACCCTAAAATTCGCATGCAAACTGTCAAGAAATACATTCAACAATTGGAAAGTGTTTGATATAATTCAGTGGGTGTTATTGTGTTACTTATTTTTATTATTTTATTGTTGTCCATCAATTGTTTTGCGTAATTGTAACAGAGTTTTATCGATCTGTAGATAAGATTCATTGTGGTGACAATGTTCTTAATAAACGAATGGAGACGACAATATTGGTTTTATTTTAGATTGATAAATACCCTTATCACATAATTATGGTCATATTGTAATCTGATTGCAATATGTAAAATACACACAAACACACAAATACAAATGGAGTGTTTGTCTGAATAAATAAATTGATAATACGTCTCGTCATCGTCCAATTGCTTACATACGTGCTTGTGTGATTTAGGCTAGGAAATATTTTAATAATTCCGCGGGTCTAAAAAGGCCACTTTAGTAGAATCAGCCAGCAAATCGAACTAACCGAAACTGTCAAATTTTCCCAATCAACCTTGAACCTTATGCTTTAGCGATAAAGATGGTACGTAATTTGACAGATTGTTAGAGGATTAATATTATTATGATCCTAATATGATTCTACCAAAGTGGCCTATTTAGAACTGTTGATCTCCCGGTTTATATGGTAGTAACAAGCTTTTGCCCGCGAATTCGTACGTGCATATTCCCTTTTTACCCGTTCCCGTAGGAATTTTAAGAAATCCTGCTCCCCTACACTCCCTAAGGAACCCACATTTAGCATTCTACTCACTCAGTAACGGAAGAGCTTTATATATATTGACTAGTTGACCCGCGCAACTTCGTCTGCGTCACAATTTTCATTACTGCTGCGCTCCTATTGGTCTTAGCCTTCCTCGATAAATGGGCTATCTAACACAGAAATAATTTTTCAAATCGGACCAGGAGTTCCTGAGATTAGCGCGTTCAATCTTGACCGCTCATGATTCAAGCCACGAGATGGCGTAGCCTTCTATGATCCGCTAAGACTTCGTTGTCTCCCAGGGATCGCTACGGCTTTGTAACATACGGAACGCTACGAAGACGTAGCTTATTCGAGGCGATCCGAGTCGTGACGGCAGCGTAGCCTTCTATTAGCTGCTACGATGGCCTAGCTTTCTACGATCGCTAAGACGGCGTAGGCTTCTACGATTACTACGACGGCGTAGCCTTCTACAAGCTGCAACGACGGCGTAGCCTTCTACGAGCTGCTACGACGGCGTAGCCTACTACGATCTGCTACAACGGCGTAGGCATCTACGATCCGCTACGACGGCGTAGCCGTCTATGAGCCTCTACGACGGCGTAGCCATCTATGATCCGCCACGACGGCGTAGAGTACTTACGGTGACGAATAGGTACATAAGTTTCCGTTTATCAATTAGTATCGTTCTTCTTCTTGTCGATTTGGTTACAAGTTAGGATTGTAATCTTTTTTCTTCCAGTTTTGAACAGCAAACAGGACATCCCGTCCTTCTCGGTTCACTGAACCTCATCGCTGTGCGATGAGTCGGAATAAGCTAATAGGAGAATCGAGTGCAGCAGCAGTTGAACAGCAAAGGTTTTTCCCAAGTATTATTATAATTTTTGACGTAGGTACAAAAAGCGCTGATTTTCAGCCAAGTTTATAAATAAATGACTTGATTTTATTTCTGATTGTGATTGACGTCAAGGGTTTAGTCATGGAGGGAAATAAAATAAAAATTTGACAAAACCTTCACCATATATTTATTAATAAAGACAATCTAAAAGATCACGTAATAGTCATTGTCTTAAAAAATTAGTTACCCTAATAAATTTATCAATATATATAATAGAGATTAATTTTATTACTTATTGTTTCAAGGATATGCGAAGTAGTGAAGAGTCGCCCGCGCGCCGCGGCAGGCACTGGGCTCGAGTAGTCGTTGTCCTTACGAATCATCACATGGATCGAATATAACATGAATCTATTCATACACTTACATCTCCAATGATTACCTACGTCCGTTTAATCTAAATGCTTAATAAATTTTTGGCCTAATGTGTCTACGCGAAGAATTGTGCTAATCTAAAAAGGTGTCTACAATTTTTTTCCATAGTATTTTCAAAGACTTTTGTAATTTACAGAATTTTCAAAATCACAACACAGAGTGTAATATCAATTATCGTGCATTTGGCACGGTACATTAATCGTCTACAGTTATATTACAAGTAAGTACGTATTAAGTACGTAGTACACCGCGGCGGAGCGGCGCGACTCCTCGCGGCTCCGCGCGCATCCCCGTGTGTCCCCGCGTATACCCGCGCATCCCCGTGCATCCCGCGCCTCTCGCGTCCCACCGCCGCGCCGCTCGCGCGCTCGATACAAAATTAGAAGAATATAATATCCATTTAGACTTACAAAATATTAATACTATAGTAACATTTTATGTGTTGACACAAATACAGAAGTACTTACATTTACACTATGTGCCAGGACTACAGAGTACAAACGAGAGTCGGATTACAAGAACATTCAAGCGAACAGAACATCGGTATTTAATATTACAAACATTTAGTACTTACACTTAATTAGCGCTGTATTCATTGGTGATTCATAATGTTACATTATTTGGTAGTAAGACGTTTTCCTCACATTATTAGACTCTTCATACAATTGACCTTTAGTTATTGTTGTTTACAATATTTTGATAATGTTGTTGATGAATTTATTATTCGTGAATTTTAATTCTATAGACGTTCCTAATTAATTAAAAGAAAAACATGAAAAAATAACGTCTTTTTGGTTTTCATTAAACCTCTAATTTTATTTTCTAAGAATTATTTTATTTTAAAGAAACGAAAACAACGTAAACAAAACACGACAGTGCGATCCGCACATCGGTTCTGGCCTAGCAGAACGGACAGTGGATCAATAAATGCAATTTCCAGTGCTTTTAGATATTAAAACGAAAATAAATTAGGAAAATAGTATAAAAATTAAAATTGTAAGGCACTTCTATATTTAAGTTGAAACAAGTTTTGTTTAAATCGTCAATCTTATGTTAATTTTAATACTTAGCATCTGAGTGCGTACTTCTATTAGAATACAGCGACAAGTCCTAGTGAACGCTAGGGGGCGCTCGCGGCGGCGCTCTACAGAACATCGATGCTCGCTAGATTAGGTTACATTTGGTTAAATTAGGGTATCATTATAAAGCTATACCCTGACTAGTACGACGGGGCACGTGGAATGGGTTAGTGACACCGTGACTACACTACTAACAGTTAATAAATAATGAAACGAAGGACAGTTATCTACATTAACGCGAAATCAACGAAGTTTTTCTGAATTTAGAAAGTACCTTTCAGTCTTAATGGCTAAGAGTATTGTTAAAAATTATCTCTGGAGGGACTTGTCTTTGATAGATTGTATTACGACGTAGAACTATCTCCGGTACCGTTAAGTTTATTTTGGGAAAATATTCAGTATTTACACGATAGTTTTGTATGACTTAATTTTTACTTTAAGAAAATAACTCTGTGCGCTCTGAATGTAGAGAAAAGAACAATGATCGTTGGCCTATTCGATAAAGTCGGTCTAAAGTCATTAATTTTAGAATAACAACATAAATGGCACTTGGTTTCGTAGTTTATAAATCGTAAAGCTGTGACTCTTAAACCTTCACGTTTGGGGTTTCAGTACAAGCCTTGCCTTATTCTAAATGAAACGCGTCTATTTTAATTGATTTGTGTGTTACTTATATTTCGATCTAGTTACGATGTACCTATTTTAGATCAGTTACAACTATCAATTTGGCAGAACATTGGCATAGGTACGAGTTAGAAAGTATAGAATTAACATCACCATTAGAAAATTTCGTCTAAATTGTTAAGATAGATTAACACAACCAAATAATCACACAAGTTAGTGATTTACAAATACTATGCGTACAACATTATAATTATTAACAACCAGTAGTTACCGCGACACGACGGGTTCAAATGATACATTACTGTGTCGTACTTTGGCAGACCTCTATTCAGGTACTCGTGGAAGGAAAAACGAATATAACTATCTCCAGAAGATATTAAAAAAATAATACATCTTTTAAATATCTGCGTTGTACGGCAACACGTCTGCACCATATCGCACTGAGATGGTATGTGCTGGGTACAGCTCTTAGATATCTATTTACCGAGTATAACTGTTATTTAAATTTGTTTTTACATATGTATGATACAATCCCAGTACGGACCACTAGTGTGACATAGCACAAACGAAGTTCTTCATAACTCTGACATAAATATCTATAGATATATCGAGCTACTTTCATAATACTGGGCGCGTCGCACGCATTCTCATAGATATTGTTAAACTTTAATCTAAAAAAGAATTTGTTAATAACAGTGTTTAAATAAAATTCAAGATTAATTGTTATAACATGTCTTTTACGAGGAATTCTGCCCCAAAATTAATTTAGTCGTTACAAGTATCGGAAGACAATAAAATAGTAGACTAAGAAACATCACAACCACGTAGTGTTCGTCACTCGAGAAATACGTTGGCAACGTTGGGAGCAGCGGAGTATAGAACCGAATGCCAGGCGACGCCGACGTGAGACACTCGCTCACACAATTTTGAGCAACTATGTTTATTGCCTGGTTTGTACCATCAAATGATATACAGAATACGATGAAACAATAAACCATACATACATAGGCATATCACAACACGTAGGTACACGTAGACACATTTACTAGTACGTGACATTTTTATAGAAAAAAATGTTCACATTTAAATAAATTAACTATACATTGTCAAGTATTAAATAATGGCTTATTATTCAGAACGATCAACAAGGAACTAGATAATAATATTACCAACATAAAATATAGCACATTTGAGCATTCAATAATATTTGTGTAAAAAAATATTATCCCTCCATTTTGTCGACTTCCGTGAGCGCTTCGGTATCAAGTGGAAGTATGCTTTACAATAGTATAATATAATTTACATCTAATAAGTGACGGACATCAATTCATTGTTTAGTTTCGATCAATCAAAAGTATCAATCAGTTTTGTGTTTCCACTTGGTTACGTGAGCTCACGGAGCAAATGTAAACGTGAATATTTCGTCTAAGAGCGTTGAATCAACATCGATATGTGACTAGTAGGTACGGATGCTGAATTGAATTCCGTTGTCTTAAAATTATGCTAACTAAAACAGAGCAATGACTGAATTCCAAAGTGCTTTCAACATAAAATTGTCTAATACGACTAGAAAAATAAATAGAAATGAATAACTACAAAATTAACAAAGTAATGAGCAAACAAGCAAATGTAACAAGAGCTGAGCTCGCGACAAACGAAACGATCAATAGAACGAGCTAGTGTAGTTACTACACGACTTATGTTATCACACGTATATCATAGTGGTAATACTTAGAGACGATATCTCGAGTAGAGTCGCCCGCAGCGATGAACCGCAGCGATACAACGAGCTACTGTTCTATCATTATGTACAACATCACACTTGCAAGTCACATTAAGAAGTCTGTCATATAAAAACTTTACCAAGAGCTACCTATTTATGTACCAATCGTTATACAAAATATCTTTATGCGCTCTCTCCAAGCTTAGCATTACGAGAATTTTGAAAGTTTACTTTTTCTATAGGTATTTGTCCAAAGCTAATTGTTCTCTAGCTACTAGTTACTACGTCGTTCTTTCTAGGTCACTTTTAATTTAATCTATATTAACTATGTCGTTATTATAATAAATGCTTAAACGATTCAGCATTTAGTCCTCCGAGCGAGCCACTCTCGTGTCGCGGAGGTGCGCGCGCGGAACTGTTAGCTACAGATGGATCGTTAGTGTCGGACAATGTGTCGGACGTCGGACGTCGGACGTCGGACAGTGAGTCGGACACGCGGGGTGAGTGAGCAAGGAGGTTACTGAGCGGGCGGTTTGCTTTGGTATTCAGCTGTCGCGTGGGATCTGTCATCGGATCTTTCGACCTTTTCATAAGGCTTTTCGAGTTTTGGCCGTTTTGGCTCGGCGTCGAGTGGCCGGTGCGACTTCATGTGTGCGCTACGACTTTTTACTTTGTTAAATACTCTGAAACATAACAGGGTACACTATTAGAAATAGCAACACAAGAAACAAATGAAAGAAGCGAAAGAAAACAAACGAAAGTATTACAACTTATAAGCATCACTGCAGTAAAGCAAGCTTCAAGCGTTAGTATTAGAGAAAACTTATATACATACAACATTAATACACAAAAACTTTAAATATTAAACCTACGATAATACGATAAATAAATAAGATATCAACCTCTTAAGCAATGGACATAAATTCACTGTCTTAAAGTACAATGAAAATACTTTATAATAGTTATATTTACATGAACCGTCACATAATAAGATCTATTCATTGTAGCCTTAACATACAACTACTCTAACCGTCTCGTTTAACGTTTGAATTTGTATTTTAGTGGTATAATGGCACGTAACATACAGTATAATTAGTACACAACACTTTTTTGAATTTTGCTAATTTTAGTCTAACAAAATACATTTCTTAATAATATTTCAAAGAAGAATACGTGCATTTGAATTTAGGCACCGTGGATGCTTGGCACAAATTACATTTTTTGGCAAAGTACGCCCTTAAAATATTTCTATAATGAATAGATATTATATAATAATATAAATAAATAATTAGTTTAAAATACGAAGTTTGGCAAACATTAGTTGACGTGAAATCAACATCAATATCAGCGAGTCCGGCCGCTGCCTGTGCGGAACACTTGTACGTCGACGATTTACGATATTACAGAACTAGTGCCGAACTCAGTGAGCCGTAGTTCTATCGTTAAACTTAATTTTAACATGTTTCCGGCCATTCAGTTAGTTACTATGAAGCTGTAAATATTTCTCTTAATACATAGTGCATGCACAAAAGGCAATTTAGGTGAAACTTAACGTGGTTAGTTAAAGAGTTTATAAATAAATATTGAGAGTTCTACGGTACGAATCGATAAGTGTTGGCACGGGTTAGGAAGTCGATGTTCCACGTAAATTGCGTTTGCGCAGCTCGCTGTTTGTCGATATAGTAAGCAGTATGCAGACGTGAGGGCGTCTCGGACTTACTTCCCGCATATCTTGCAGGGGAACTCCTCGCTGTCGGCGGCGGCGCCGGTCGCGCAGGCGGCGCCGAGCGCGCTATACTGCCCTACAGAACCCTGGATGTAGACAAGTCGCGAGTATTAAGATCCGTCAAGCGTGGTGTTCACTCGTCAGAGAGCCGGAAGACAAAGTGTTGCAGTCCAGAGTGAATGGCGGTGCTTACTTGTGAAGAGACCTGCTGGTCCATGGTCCAGCTCCGTAAGAACAGCGTTTTGTAATCTTTCGTGACTTTCTTCCAGAAGTAGTAGAATTGTACACATTGTTTCGAGTCTTTTGTTCTTACCTGGGAAAGAATAAATCACTGATTATAGTTTCTTTGTTTTTAAGGATCAATCTTTGCTTAAAGCATCACACACAAATCAGTCACGTCACCGACCAGTCACTGATTGTTTGTGAATTATAATTTCTACGAAACTATATTTTGGCTGATCAGCGACGTGACGGAGTGTGGCAAAGATATAGTGGTATGAACTGGACTCCTTCTTAAAAGTCAGACGTCAGTCTTAAGTGGAAAGAGGGCATTAAAAAAACATTATTTCGGGTAAAGACCCATAGGTGTTCAATTAATAAAAGAACATAAAATTATCAATTTGTAATTTATCACATTCAAATTAATAAAAAAAAGGCGAAACTAAATGTCAACTACACTACATGTCAAAAAGAACTTTAAAATGTCAATTACAATTAATTACCTACATTGAGGCCAGTGCCCTGTAATGGGGCAGTAAAAGAAAGTGTGGAAAGGGACTCACCAACTGCGAAATTCGGTAAAAATCCTTATCGTAATGGCCGAGCCCCGCCAGGAAGGCCTCGATCTCGTCGGTGGTCCAGCGCGCGGGCGGCGCGGGCGCGGCGGGGCGCGTCATGAGGCGCAGCGTGGCGGCGCGCACGTCCCCGCCGCACTCGCCCAGCGTCTGCAGCGCCGCCTCGCGCGAGTGCCCGCCCACCGGCATGGCCGCGCACATCGACAGCTCCATGAACATCCTCACTGGAACAAACATCTATTTGGTCAGCACGTATCAAACATTTTCTTTTTTTTTTATTTAGGAATGGGCTTGCTCTTGACCACAATCACGCCTGAAGGAAAGCGATAGATGAGGTCTATGATGGAGCGAGCGTGCCCAGAAGATGCCTGTTCACTCTTGATTTGAAGGCAGACGGGTTATACGGGGGTTTTTGTTGCACTATCTTGACACACTCATCATCATCATCATAACAGCTGAAAGATGTCCCCTGCTGGACATAGGCCTCCCCCTAAAGGAAGGGGGGTTTGCCATAATCGCCAAGCATGGCAGGCAGGTTGGCGATCGCAGTGTATGGTGTTACGTTACAGAGAACACGAACGTTTGACACACTTTTCCTAACCAATGCAACTCCTGAGACTTATAATTAACAGTAGTGATCCTAAGAAAGAATCCCGGAGAAACGATTCAACTGACGTGATATCCGCAACAAAATCTATACTAATAGGTATATGTATAAAGCTGAAGAGTTTGTTTGTTTGCTTGAACGCGCTAATCTCAAGAATAAGCGTCCGATTTGAATAATTATTTTAGTGTTAGATAGCCCATTTATCGAGAAAGGCTATAGGCTATATATCATCACACTAAGACCAATAGAAGCGGAGCAGACAAAATTGCGCGGGTCAACTAGTTAATCATAAAAAACCAGCGAAGGTGTAAGCAAAACATAATTTGTGCTTTCGTCCAGACCAAGCAGGAGTCAGAACAGAGCTAGGGCAGTAGCTATTGCACAAACCTATTTGGTGTTCTATCTCCTTTTACGAGGCAAGTTCCAGTTGCCAAACACCACGGTTAGAAATTACAAACTTATGTTAATGGGCCCTAAATTGTGACATTACCTACCCAATAGCCTTTACCCAACTAATATCGAGATAAACCGAAATACCAGTTTTCTCTCCACTACAATTATTTCTGAAACTAATTACCATACCTTCATTATCGTCTAGAGCATCGTTGATGCCAGGGTCCCATAGAAGCTGTTCCGGCACGCGATGTAGATCTATACGATCATTGCACAGCGCCGGCAGGTCGGCTTGGAAGTCTCGGCCGATGTTGATCTGCGGATGTCGAGGCTCTTCCAGCTGAGACAGCACATCGGTCTGCGTGGCTGCTATACCTGAAAACAAAGAGAACAATTTCTAAACCCAGATATTTCCCACTGCAGGGTTAAGGTTTCCTAACTTTCCTTTAAAAAAATTACCAGTCTTATTGGAAGAAGAGTCATCGTGCTTTTTCTGTTTGGGTCTGCCTGAATCACGGATACTAATCCGTGATTCAGTTAATTGTTATGAAATACGATGTTACAGACAAAATCTTGTTGAGTAATTATTTACCTGCAGTATGTTCTATAAGCAACCCGGATCCTTCTCGGTCCGGGGGCAGTATCGGTTGAGGCGTGTAGTGACTAGAGGTGCGCCTCATTCGGGAGCGAAAAGGACCGGCCGGGGACGCGCGGCGTTTGCGTCGCTGAGGAGAAGCGGGCACACTGCTTGGACTCAGAAATACTGCTGGCACTGTGTCTCGACCCTCCACGCAAACCTAAGGGGAAGATTTAGAATATTGAAGCTATCAAATAAGGTGGATTATTAGAACAAGTGTGTGTAAATAAAATCAGTTTATTACTTGGAGTGAGTCGTGCTGCCATTGTTGCAAGGGTGAAATAGTAGACGACGCCAATCGACTATGTCGACGGAAAGGCCTCTGGTGTGAGAAGTCGCGAGGACTGCTCGATAGGAGTGGATCTTCAGAGTTAAGCATGATCCGGCGCGGAGTTGGTGATGGTTCCAGCGCGTACGCATCTAATGACCGACACTCTTCTGGCAGCACTTCTTCTAACGCCTCCTCCACCTAAGCAGAAAACGCAAATTATATTGGAGTTTCATGTTAAAAATTGGTTACATAATAGAAATGTCAATTACCTCTTCTTGACTAGACATTGTGGCAGTGAAAAAGGCAGCTGAAAGTGGTGAAGACGCCCGTGGTGCGTTTTGAGCTGGTGAGTGAGGGTCATGGGAAGCTGGGGGCGTTGGGTAAGTCATCCCCGGTGACGGTTCGGCATGATTCGAATAGCTACTAGGTGACGCCGCTGTGAATGACAACCCTGGAGAACCTCCCGTAGAATAAGACAATCCGGGTGAATTGGCAGAGTATCCCATTCCTGGAGATGGAACCGGTGACCCTCCATGACAAGCGCCGAAGTCAGCAAGAGATTCTGGTAGCGGTGAATTAAGGACCGCTGCCAACCGTCGGTTGGAAGGAAAAGTAACCGGCGATCGCTCTCGTATAGATGCTGCTACAGTTGCATAGTCCTCCAGGGACGCGAGTTCCTCTAATTGGTCGTGAGTTGTTGTAAATTGGAAAGTGTCTTCGTTTAGCGCAGGTGAAAAGTAACCATCATCAGAATTGAAGGAGACTCCAAATAATTCTGGCCGGAAAGTGAAGTCTTGCTGTGTCGGTGAATGACCGGGATCAGATGCTGACCGTTTTACAGCCTGTGAACAAACGCAACGATTACAAACACAGTTAGAAAATTTAAAATTAATGGTTAAACTAAAACGTTTTCTTACCTTACTGTTCCCCTTTTTCAATAGCTCTATGAGAGTAGAATCTCTCTGGGCGGCGCAGATACTTGTCGCTGCGTTGTTGGCAATAGTGACCACGGGTGGCGCTCGTGGAGACACGAAATGCGATGACGTGGCCACCGGCGAGGCAGGCGAAGTTACCGAAGTTCTGATGTTGGATAAAGGTGGAGGCGCCGGCGCGACGAACCCTGTGCGTGATGCTACTGAGTCAGTAGTTGTGCCTGGGAACATTATCATATTATAGTTTCCACTATATAAAGGTTACAAGCGAGGGCAGTGGCTTATCAGCTTGTTTGTCATATAAATACCTGTAGGCGTTGTGGATGCAACAGTGGCGCCTCGGCGGCTTATGATTTTCTCTTCTATGAGCGCTCGAACAGATACTGACGCTGTTTGTAAAGGTGGTCCCGTTGATTCTTTCTTGTCTAGTTTTTTGTTGTCCGAGTCCTGAAATTTTACCAAGTTACAGATTATTCAAGTTTAAAGGATAGAACAATATTTTCAAGAAATGAGTCGTTTAAATATTACCTTTTTGAAATATCCACCATGCAATCGCATGTGACCGTTAAGAGCTGGTATATTTTTAAACTTCCGATGACAGAGATTGCATTCTACGGGCTTGACATCGCTAACTCGCGTGGCTGTAGTCGCGGCGCCGCTGCCCGCTCCGCTCGCCGCCCCGCTCGCACTCGAACCACTTGCGGCTTTTTGACTGCTTTGCTGCGTCTGTGAAATTCACGATGACTTTTGAAAAGTTCAAAAGACTTTAGAACCTATTACGCACTTCGTAATTTCAAGGTAAAAACTTTCGATCTTCGGTACCTCGTTAATATTCTGAGTTAATTAATGGATTCTGATGGACTCTGCGTAATCCCAGACGGTTAAAAGGAAATTGGTAATTATAAGTCAATCCGGAGTCGTAAATAGCGGAAAGTGTGGTGCAAACTTTGGTTAGAACATTAATAGTGAATAATGCCGGGTATGGTTATATTTATTTGCGAAATTTTTCGTTCAAAGCGCAACGGGAGCGCAGTGCAGTTATTCATTCACGTAGAATTTTAATTAGTTGCGGACTTCCGTCGCACCGCGTCGCGTCCGACGCGACGCGCGCCAACTCGTAAATTATATCTGATAAAATGTTTTAATGGCGGAATTATTCTATTTACGAACATTAGCATTCGAATTTGTTCTTTCTACCCGCGCAGTTAGAAGTACGATTACGGTGATATTTTTGCGAACATAAAATAATGCGATCGTAGAACAATGTTTATTGTTTATCGTCGGAAAAGGAGAGTGAAGGCCTTAAATAACCATTCAAAAATAGCTTAAATGTTTAAGTAGGACCCAATTTGAGCGAAACAGAAGGTGAGCAAGCCTAATGGCATTACGGGTGGGTTAGGGCTGGCACCCGAAACTTTCCGGCGCCGTAGTCGTCTTTCAAGCAATAATACTCGAACGACACCCCTGGGCCCAGGCTGGCGCAGTGCGAGCAGATGTAGCTAGGGCTAGGTGATTGTTCAACGAATTATATTCCCTTAAAAGTCGTGAAGACTTATGTACAAACTTTAAACATATCTAGCGATTCTCGTTGACTTGATGCGAGTTGGGTTATTTCTGTGTCTATAACGCTTTATGTTTTATTCTCCGGTTTTATTTAAAAAGTATATATTTTCCTACCGATGGATAACATTATTGATTACTTTATTGGTTAACCTTAAATATTATTGTACCACAAAAATGGCCGTGTTGACCGCTCATAATCTTAATAGGCAAAATCTTATTAAGTTAGTTTAGCGACTATTCTTATTGACAACAGTTCACTAGTCGCATTAATGAGCCGCTTCATTATTAATTGAGCAAAAGCCTAATTAATACCCGTAATACAAATATCCAATTATGAACGAGACACTTATTGCGGTTCGGACTAAGTACTAAACATAGAGACAGTTAATATTTAGTACAGATGAAAAGGAATATTTTATTATCATGCTCAAAGCTGAATTCATTAGCAGCACTCCATGAAACCATCGCTTTAGCATTAGATGAAAATCATTTCAGGAACAGACGCTTAAGAAACTTTTTTCTTCAAATAAACTTTCTGAATTAAGTTCTGAGAAGTGAATTAGGTTACTTGATCAATTAAATTAGTGATTTTAATAAATAATATGCGTAGGAATGGAACTTTTTTTTTAGATGGCAATAAAGAAAGAAAAAATGTTTATTTGGGTCTCGCACAAAACAGACAGATGTAAATTTAATTAAATCATCAAAAGAGACAGACAGCAGTTCTGCTGTGGGCGGAACGGAAGGGAGTGTCAAACTCTTACTGAGTAAAAACCTTCAAAAGGCCTTTGTGTTCCAGGGCCGCGGTGACTCTTTCGAACAAACTTCGCAGCCCTGGCAGAGGTATTGAAGTGTACGTAGGTAAATAAATAAATAATTATTTACCCCATGAGTGCATCTTTTCTTTTGGATTGTTCGGCGCATTGTTTTGCTAGATATTGCTGAAGTCATTTTACTGGCTAGCTTGACAAACATAATTACACATTAGTATTTAAATTTCATTAAACAATGAAATGAAATGATTTACCTACATTCTACATGTGTAAATCCACACCAACAGTCCTCTCTACCAATTTTTGGAAACAGTATAAAATATACAGTTTAATGCTCTCTACAGTATTAGCATCATCTTCCACTAAATATACAGTCAATTTAACGGTAACTGACATACTTCAACGATAAAAATTCTCAAGGAAAACACAATAACCTGAATTAATCCAATGAGACAGAGAAATGTCGCATAAATTCAAAGGAATGTCTTTTATTTCTATTGAAACGACAATTTTTGTTAAAAAGGGTAGACATAACAAATATTACAGCTGCTATAGACTGAGATCGTACATTCTTTAGGGTTGTACGTCTACGGGGAACTGTGCTGAAATAATATTAAATAAAACAAAGATTCTTAACGCATCAGATTTAGCTTTCATAAGCATTTCAATTAAGGTCTGCGGGGTGGATAAAAAACCTACTTCTTCTCTGTGTCCCAGCATGGCTTCATTATAGGCCAAATTATACCAAGCATTTCTTATGAGCAAACGATCTAAATGTGGACTCAGTACCTATTGTTGAAAAAATATATTTCTTTGGTATATAAGTAACCAGTTAGTCAGTACCATAAGTCATATTACGTACGATATTAAGAATATAGAACAATGTTAATATAAACAATTCAGTTTATTCAGTCTTCGCAGTCTACGCAAACAAGGCTGCCAACTGTTATAGCGTTAAACTTTACAAACTAATATTGCAAACACTTGCTTTTATTGCCACGAATACGAAATACACGAAAACTCTAAACTAGAATTCAACCACTTAAACTAAACACATTGGGACCCGCACTAATGACGTCATGTTGTCAGGGCTGGCACGCACAAACAAAACGCTGTATTATGTCTTCATTTGTGCAGATAAACGCTTTTTGTCACGTGACTAATAACGGTACAGAGGACACATGTTAAAAGTGGGTCGTGGGAGGGTGAGTAATTTATTTGATTTGAAGCTTTTTTCGCGGAGCAGCCCTAACGCGCCATTAGGGCTGGCTCGTTAGGTTAATGTGGAGGTGAGAGCAGATGTTCTGCGGAGCTGCTGTACATAGCGTTTTTGCTATACATCATCCGAACTGCAGTTGGCTCTAGTATTGTGCTTTTTTGGTCTGAACCGTTCTCTCGTTATTGTTGCGCAGCTCGCAAATGGTGCTCAATTCAGTTATAAAGCAAAAAAAATGCGGAGCTTTTTACGTCTTATCTTGTAGTTGGAATCTAAATATTTTGTACATTCGCGTTATGCATTCAAACAATTATGAGTCAATAATATATTGGTAGAGCTTTGCATAAACACGTGGCACATTTCTAAAAACCGAAAAAGGCCTTAGTTCATCTAATATATAAAAATCTTGTGTCGCAGTGTTTGTTATCAAACTCCTCCGAAACGACTTGACCGATTTTTATGTTTTTTTTTTGTGTATATTTGGAAGGTCGTAGGTTATTTTTTATTTATATGGCAAAATAACTTTTGCCGGGTCAGCTAGTAATCTTATGACCTACATCAATTAGCACGGCTTATTACTGTCAGTACACTAAGCTCTGATTAAAAAATTAAGACGTCAACGAAAATTGTTCATAAATTAACAAAGTCTGAAGGCACTAAAGAAAATATTCAAAGTACATACCTTGTAAATTGGCTTACTAGAAGGCTTACAAAAAGTGTGCGTTTGAAAAAGCTCCGTTATCCAATTGTCCATAGCTGCACTAGTCACAACAATGGTATGAAGTAACAGTCGTCCCACGCAACGCTCCGCACATAACCCGTTCAATGCTATCGGTCTAATCGTTAAGAGTTCGAATTAGTTCGCGACGAGACTGTGATGTTCATCTCATGGGACTCGAACATAAAATGACGATACAATGAATGGGAAAGATATCGAAGAGATGACCCCTCGATTAATTTCCAAGCTCGCGAATCGAGATAACTGACCAGACCAGTAACAAAAGCCGCGCAGTTTGTATGAACACCAATTTGCATAAACTTAATAGAAACACTCTATTTGGACTAAAACATTATTATTTTCTTGTGAGAATATTAATTTTATTCAATTACGAATACGAGTGAAAAGAATTATAGAATTACTTTTATAGCTGAGCTTCCATTTAAAATAAACTGCCTTGGTCGACTTATCTTAGTCGAAATTGTAGCTTGTAAAATAAAAATGGGATGGCAGAGAGTAGTTTTGATAAAAGTTTTTTTATTGTTGCGAGTAAGATATAATTTTATGGCAATTGCTTTTATTCGGATGAAATTGGGTTTCAGGCCAATGAAAGCTTTGATACGCTCGGAATTAACTTATCTTTATATCTGCTAGTCAGCGTTTAATTTTTGGAATCATAAATTAAATATTACGCTAAATTCTATGCTATATTTTTCTGTTGGAATATTCCTTCCTAAAACAGAAACGGGTTACCCTTGTTTCATCGAAAAGAAACTGACAAATTATGATTTCCCAAAAACAATCGCATAATTGCATTTGCTAAATGATTACTTAGCAAATGAACTCTTCACAAATAATTGCCACGCAAACCTAGGATTTGGTTAGGTTTACACAATAAATACTTTACCATTTTTAATGTACTCAAATATTTCAGTTGATAAAACAACTGAAATATTGCAAAACAACTGAACAACCGTCAATTTTCAATTTACCGTTTCAAGATTTTAATCTTTACGTCAGTTGCACAGAATACACAAACTAAATTACAATGTATTTTGCTATATGGGTTGATGGTAAATCATAAATGACGCTCAATGTCTGTTAATCATGCAAACACTATCACTGTGTTTTGTAGCGGAAGTTTCTTGAAACAACTCTGGCGTTACGTAGATACGAGTAGAGAGGTATATGATAGCGGGCAATATTCTTGTTGTGTAGTTTTTTTTGAAGTAGCAGGATAAATTCGTTTTTATCTATTACTTCTAACGCTAATGTATAAAGCTGAAGAGTTTGTTTGTTTGCTTGAACGTGCTAATCTCAGGAATTACTGGTACAATTTGAAAAAATATTTCAGTGTTAGATAGCCCATTTATCGAGGAAGGTTATAGGCTATATATCATCACGCTAAGATTAATAGAAGTGGAGCAGACGAAGTTGCGTGAATCAACTAGCTATAAAAAATACACGGTCTTCTTACAAGGAAATATATTAATTTTTCGCGCGAGCATGCAAGCAAGCATGCAGAATGTAAGCGACCATGCAAGCTAGCATACAGCATGTATGCAGCATACAAGCAAGCACGCAACATGCAGCTTCGCTTCGCCGGCCAGCCTCAGCCACGGCGGCGAGCGTTACAACCACCTACTCTTCAACTCGCCACCTCGCCCCTCTGCGCCTACGCGATTCTAAATTACACTCAAGTGGTAGGGCAGACAAGACTGCGTAGAGCCCTATTTACGGCGATTCGTTTGTGTCTCTAAAACTTATTTTTTATAATTCCCAAAAAGTTTTATTTTTGTCTTTATATTTTTTGGCATAACTAATCATTTGATTAAATGTTTACCGTCTAAATTGGTTTGCTGTAATAAATCATTTGATTAAAGACCTAATGCCTTAACGAGATTATCCTTAATAATATTCTGCCGATTAACAATATGACCAAATGAAAATGTGCTTACTAAAATCATTCCAAAGATTGTATTATTATTATTATTATTATAAAAAGGTTGCTAAAATTTTGTTTGGGTAATAAAATTTTGACAATTTTTTTATGGCAAAACGTCATGATCCCAACAGAAACACCTAGTTGAATACGGTGATATATTTCTATTATTATTTAATCTCTAACTTTGTGATTATTCTCTATTTCAGTATTGTAAATTTTTCATAGAACTTCTTCAACAGTTTACAAAGACGCGGAGTGTGTCAGAATAACTCAAATGTATTGTTAGAAGTCGTGTGAAAAATTAAAAATGCTGATTTTTGGAAGCCAACAAATAAGGGTCACGTAAAGTCTGACTCTCAAGACGAGGGGTGAGTGGGCCACGTGGCGCCGAGGTCACAGGTCACAGCGCGTTAGAAAAGGTCAAAAGTCTCCACTTCTTAAAATAGGGTGCCCTATTGAAGTTGTTCGTCTTTTAATTAAATAATTTAATTGGTCGTATTCGTTTTCTGTAATACTGTACAGTCTCAACTCTCATAATAATACCTACCCTTATTGCGAAACGTTATTCTATTTAGCAAATTGAAAAACGTTAAATTACAGCCCGCATTTGAGGGTTACCGAAAACGAATGTGTCAAAGAAACATGTACTTAAAAAGACATTTCTTTGAAATAGAAAAGTATTTTTGGTACATTTGATCCGTCTACATTTACCGCGGCGCTTGAGTTTTGTAAACAGCTTAGTGAAAACATATTTTTTATAGATAGAGTGTCGAACTTGGTATTAGAAAACCGTCTATTACACGTGCTTTAAGTTGATGTTACGCTGAAGATAGAGGGAGTCACGTAAGTGCTACGTTAGGTACACGTCTTCAATTATGCATCGGGACGTTTATCGGCGCGCGCGGGCCGCACCTGCGTCGTTGTCACCCTACATTATTAATGGAGCGCGTCGAGCGGGATCGCGACGGCGGCCTAAAACAATGACACCGTCTTTATAAACGATCCCTTTTCTAGCTAAAACTTATGAATTATTGTTGGATCTCACTCCTGAAGGGCTACCACTGTTTTTAATCAACGAACGCGGTGTTTCGGGATTATCCCATGCATATGTAATGTACCCAGTTAATTCAGATAGTGTTTTATGCATTTCAAATTGTCAACTCGTAACGAATGAGTATAAAGAAGTTTTGGCGTGACATCTGTCACGGGTATCTCAAATCCAATTTCACTTTTGAGTTTCTTTCCACTTCCATTAAAAGTCACAGAAATTAATATATAAAAAGTTTTGCAGGGCGGATGTTCGTTTTCTATTTTCAATATTGGCGATTGTATCTCGGTAGAAACTTTGACGTATTTACTTGCTTCCGAGGGGTGAAAAAATGAAAAGTCCATGAGATGTTTGAGCAGATGACAGCTGAAAAAGAATCGAATTTATAGCGAAGTTGGTGGTATGTACAAAGACGTAGAATTCGATAAGAGACAGCGAAGAATTCTTTTGGGACGTGGTTTGAGACGAGGACACACTGGCGCTCTTTGTTCTCTAAAATACTAACGTGGCATTGTTCCAGTTTTTAGATTTTATTTTCTTTATTTGTCTTCGAACAACTGACACAAAGTTGTGAAATGAAAAGTGGATTACGGGGTTAGGAATTTACTAAGTCTTTGAAGAAAGTTATTGTGCAGCGTAGAAAGTTCTAACTGTCTGATTGGCGAACGCCGTGCAGTGGAATCCATCTTCACTTACTAAAAATAATCGTGGACGGAAGGGAAAAATATCCATTTCCCAAACGAAAAATATTGTGACTGTAATATGATTCTGGGTTGCGTCAATAGTGGCCAGTATGAAAGCGTGACATGACAAATAAGTAAAAGGAGGAATGATGACAGGCGCAGGCAAAGGGTAACACGAGATGGTATCGCTTCTGTATGTTTATCGGGAGAAAGGATAATGTGTGTTCGCGTATAAGAAACTTCTGAAGATTTGAAGATCTAATGCCATATTAAGTACTTTATGAAGCAAGATTTCCTGTTCGTGTTGTATCTCAGCAACCGTTCCAAATATAACCACCGGCTTAGCTCGCTTAGTTGAGATATCGTGTAGACTGCAATGTTAAATAATATAATATCTAATAATAAACTGTTTATTTCATCTCCACAAATTACTTCAAGTAATACTATATAAAGTCGACAAGAATGATTGACAAGAAATTAAATAAGCTGTGACCGAATGAAAAATCGAACAAGTGCGAGTCGTACTCGGGTGCAAAGATGGACAGACAGACGCAGACGGTCAGATAGATAAACACAATAGTTATCTTATACGGGTTCCCTTTAAGGGTTCCGAACAAAAAACGAAACCCTTATAGGATCACTCGGGTGTCTGTCCTTCTGTCTGTCTGTCTGTCCGTCTGTCCGTCTGTCACAGCCAGTTTTCTCCGGACCCACTGGACCGATTCTGTTGAAATTTGGTACACATATGGACTTCAGTGACCCAAACACAGAGGCGTAAATTTGTAGAATGGGTGCACTTTTGGGGGTCAGACTAGAAAATTAAAAAAAAAACGTTTTTTGAACAATATCGTGTGATATATCAAATGAAAGGGCTTACTGTGAGAGTTTTAATTATATTTTTTCATAATTTTAAAATTAATGGTTTTGAAGTTATTCAAGAAATTAGACGAAAGATGACCATTCCCCCCCCCCTTATCTCTGAAATTATTGAGACTAAAATGTTGACAAAAAGGAGATACTAGATCTTTACCTATAGATTACAGGAAAATCTATAAGAATTCTATAGTGTTAAAATAACATGTTAAAAAAAAAGAAGTTCGTTCGGAACCCTTTGCACGCGAGTCCGACACGCACTTGGCCAGTTTTTTATTTGGACGTACGGAACCCCAAAAAATACCTCAACCATATGCGCTAAGCTAAACTAACTTAACTTAGCTCTTGGTCTACAACCGGCTCAAAACCATAAAGAAGCATATAGTGTGTAAAAATCTCGAGCAGGTAAGAAAGGTGGGTCCTTTGAGGCAGCAAATGCAATTTGCGGTCGGCGTCAAAAAGTGCAGCAGTGGCGGGCCCAATCTTCACTTATTGAGTGCTTCGCCCAGCGGGCTCGCTAAACATGTATTGACCACGCCGAAAATTGGTTTCTATTGAAAATTCTCGCGTATTATCAACGAAAAATGAGTTCTTATTTTATACGGTGGGTGACAGTTTGGAACGACGGAGATATATTTGTGCTGTTATATATCTTTACTAATATATAAAGCTGAAGAGTTTGTTTGTTTACTTGAACGCACTAATCTCAGGAACTACTGGTCCGATTTGAAAAATTCTTTCAGTGTTAGATAGTCTATATATCATCACGCTAAGACCGGAGCAGTAAAGAAAATTGTGACGCAAACGAAGTAGCGCGGGTCAACTAGTGTTATATATTATGTTGTTTCGTGTAAGATGGAAAAGCTGTGATAGTTTCGAAGTGAAAAAGAGCGGGATTGAAATTGTTCAGTAAATTGTGTAAATATTTTTGTCTGTGTATGGCATTGTTGCAAGTGTCTGTAATATGACTATTACTTTTAGATCTTGCTTTAAGACAAATATTTAACCAATAAGCGTGGTGGTATAGAACAGCCCTGCTCCAGACCACTATCTTATTTTGCAGGCACAGAATCCCACACGGCCATTTTCTTGAGACTTAAAATTAAAGTTTAATAGAATAACACTATTTGCTATTATACGTTTCTTTATTCTTTGCGTGAAGCCATGTCATTTCGAACACAGCACATTAAACGTTTACAGTCCTACATTAAAATTAAAAACACCAACACCTATTTATATCACTAAAATGAAAATGATAAGTAATGTATTACCCTCGCACGGAGCGCTATAGAGTTGTAACAATAATGAACACGCCACACTGGCTTCAGGGTTGTCAGCTATTCAATAACTGTATTCAACTTGGAAATTTCAGCGCCACTATTCAATTGAAACGCTTTTTCAATATGATTTTCCACGGAGTATAAAATGTCCTTTAAATGCACTTGTAAAGTATGTTTAACTCAAAATATTGGACTAAAGTTCTGTTGAAGGTCCTGGCGAATACGTTATAATGTCAAACGGTGAGCTTTTGATATTCTGAAGGAAATTTGCCAAATGTCTCAGAAATAGACATTTATTAAATAGTAGTTAGTGGTATAGTGGAGGAGCTCGTGGCTAAATAATAACAGCCGCACGGGTCGATCTTGAAGGTTAAGCAACGCTTGCCAAGGTTGGTCTGTGGATGGGTGACCGTCTTAACATAACGAATTACCCCCACGCCCCGGAAAGCACGTTAAGCCGTTGGTCCCGGCTGTCATTTGTAGATCTTTGGCTGTCGCTACGGATTGACAGAAGCCAGTAAATCTGACTCCAGTCTTGCCAAGATGTACCGTGTTACCCAGTTAATGGAGAGGTCTGGTAGGCACCCGTTCCACGTAAAACACTGGTATTCAGCTGAATCCGGTTTGACTGGAAGCCGACCCCAATGTAGTTGGGAAAAGGCTAGGCAGATGATGAGTTAGTGCTATATAACAGAATGTTTTCTACCCAATTGTTAATGTAGCGCTACTAACGCATATGGCCATGCAAATGTGAGCTACAAAAAATACTATTATATTATAGGAATCTATTAACAGTAGATATCAAATTGTCACCTCCAACTACCGAAACAAATGAAATAACAAAAACTTTTCCTAACCACGCAACCTTGATTGCAACAAAATTAAGCGCAAATGGTTTTAATTTTAGATTGGCTGTTTACGGGCAACTGGACTCTCTATATTAATCGAGTTTACGTAGCAAACCGCGCTTTGTGCGCTGCCCCTTACAGTGCAATGCAATTTTACACAATGGCACTGTTCTAAGAAATACAATTTTCAAGCTTTTGTCTCTAGAATGTTGAGTTCAGATTACAAGTTGACGTGCGTTTAGCGGTTTATTGGCCGCACGCCAGACCTTCGAGTGGGGTCTTTAGTTCGTTTACCAGGTCAGGCAAAGTGTTATTGGGGTTTTTATTCGGAATTCTCAGTAGCAACTTGAAGTTTGGAATTGTGCCCGGTCTATAGAAGTCTAGGCCTGGCATTTGTAACTTGGAATTTAATAATTAATCATTCGTGAAACATATAATCGAATACTTGGAACTTTTGCTGCAGCTTTTTGAGGTGTGTAGATGAGTAGAATTCATACGACATTCAACAGTGTGGTAGAATCATACACATAACTACGCCAGTGTCTGCTCAATATTTCAAATAACACCTGCAGGGAGCTACAACTCTCGGTCAGCGCACAAAACAAAGCTCGATATTATCCTCCATCAAACACAGATGATACAATTAAGCCGGATAGCCGAAACAATCTTAAACCACACACACACAGATAGTGCTCCAATGACATGAAAGCCGATCACCGACGTCAACGTCAGGCGCCGGCCGACGTGTTCCAATACACTGGTGTGCAACTGGCCCATAATTATGGCTGACGTCTCGAAGCGATTGCTAGCAAACCCCCGCGGCCCCGCCCGCCGTCGGCGATATGTTCCTGACACAGCAAACCCATTGTTATTAACACAAATCGATCCCAGACGAAATTCGAGAGGCTATCGAGTTGTACTCTGAAAATGCCTACGTGATCTCCTATATTGAAAGCTTTATTAATACAAAATAATTCAAGGGATTCTAAACCTTACTAAAAAGGAATACAGTTTGAAATTAAATAGTTTGTTTGTAATAAAGTTGAAAAGTGGTAAACCGCGAAAGTGGTGAACCGACGCGGTCGGATTACAGTTAAAGCACAGTTGTGGGATGTTTCGTGTTTTTTGTTCTGTGAGTCACTGTTTTTTTTTTTTTGGAAAAGCATTAATGGTGAGGAAAACAATTCCAGCTGACGAGAGTATACAATTACGCAGAAATATACGCTCGATTACCTCTGCAGAAAATCTTGTACGGTTTCTATTAAATTGATGGCTTTTAGATAACTAAAATAAGTATTTTATTTACCTTAACTGAGCATCTGTGTATTTCTTCAACCAAAATTATTGCAACACACCATATCATAATTATTGTATTGCTTTTATTTCATCAAAAGGCAACGTATTTCATTTTATACATGAAATGAAAACTGGCGACAAATATTTGTAATTGAATTCGCGTTCTGTTTCCGAGAAACACGCTGTAAAATGAATCTGTACATTTACAATATTGCATTTAATAATGCCCGAGTTCGGTTTGCGTGAATTTCATTCATCAAAAAGCTTTTTGTGGACTATTTCACGTTACTGGTAATACAAAAAAGATTCTCAAAGGTGTCCATCCCAATATCCTGTTACATATTGCGAGTAATAAAAATGTAGTCAGATTTTCAGCCAAGAAGTTATTTTTTTTTTATTTGTGGTGGGTTTGCTATTGACTCTAGTCTATGTCAGCGATGACAGATACAAAGTCTACGATGGAGCGACCTTACCCAGAAGGAGCCTGTTCACTCTAACTTTGTAGAGATTAGGGTTGTAAGCGTTTGGAAACACAGACGCAGGCAGAGAGTTTCACTCCTTTGCTGTGCGCATTATGGAAGACGTTTGGAAACGCTTAGTGCGAATTGGTGGAATAGCAACAAGGTAGGGATGGTAAGATTCAGTGCGTCTGGATGTCCGATGGTAGAAGGGTTGAGGTCGTTGAGTTCTTGGGCACACTCACCGAAGTACAATCTGTAGAAGACCGACAAGCAGGCAACCTTACGGCGATGAGCCAAGCTATGTAGCTTGGCATCCACCAGTTTTACGTCCCCGATGAGCCTCTTAGCTCTGCGTTCCACCGAATCAAGCGCGGCAAACTGATATTTAGCTGAGCCATCCCAAAGGTGGCTACAATACTCCATGCAGGAACGGACTTGTTATGTCGAAAATGATTTATTTTACACCACTTTACTGATTGTTTATTAGACCAGGTAATATTAATTTAATATTGCTGCTTGCACTTTACTGATTCTTTATTAGACCAGGTAATATTAATTTAATATTGCTGCTTGCAACGTTCAATAAATTTAGATGAACAAAATATTCATGATGAAAGCGTGTATTTCAATCAATACATGCACGGAATTCAATGAAAGCTGCCTCACATAAACATATAACTTAACGTCGATAAATACATAGGTATTCAATAATGAAACAACCGCTTTACATCGAAAGCCTTTGTCAATGTTGTGAGGGAATTATATCCGTGGAGCACACTGGACCGTTCGTAATTATGTGCCCGTGTGGTACCGGTTTTATACGTATTGCTTCCTGCTGGTGACGTTGAATCAGAGTCCGATCAAAGTGAGTGATTTTAATAAACCCCACCGGCATTTTAAGCAACGTTTGCATTCGTATGGCAATTGCAATCTGTCAAAAGAGCCTCATTGTGACTGAGATGCGATAGTTGCTTAAAAATTTGTAGAATTGGCACTTTGGTCTGCAATGCCTATTTTACGTGACCCATGCTTATTTTACCCCCGGGCTGTCAAAACCGGCGAACAAAATTAACGCAAACTACCGGTGCGGTGTTAAGAGAGACCATTTTCGGGTGTTTGTTTCCGATGTATCGCTAGTCCTGTTTTAAAATGATTGCATGATTATACTTTCGGTGTTGTAAAAATACCTTATATAGTATGTGCCTTTAGTGAATTTTCCGCATGTTAAATCAACTGAATTCGTGTCTCCGTAGTTTTAATGAGTGGCGCGGCGTAATAATTTTTGCTATGTGCGACATGTTTGTTTTCATTCGTTCGTTTTGTGGAATGTAGCGGAATGTTTGTTGTCGGGATCATATTTTGAATTTATCGAGTGCAGTCAGATCGCCGGAATGTTTGTCTGTGCCGACTTATTTGTGAATACTTCATGCAGAATGTTACGTGGCATTTTCGCTCATTTTTCAAACAAAATGGATGACATACGATAGAATCAAAGGTTTTTAAAAAGTTCTCGGTTCATTTTAAAGTCTTTTTGAGGTTATGTAAACTCAATTTGAATTCTAGGACCAATTCAAGAATATGTTTGTAAACATCATGTAATTGTAAATAGAAAGCGTTAAAATCACTTTCAAACAGTTTAATATCAATACCGCAGAACAGGTGCCAAGCCACAAACAAAAATCTAATAAGCTTCTACACCTAATAATAAAACATTTCTCATTGGAAAGTTCACATCGTAACTGCTATTCAAGTAGCACCCTATACGAATGCGAAATATGACCGAATCTAGTTCGATACAATGCGATAAAACCGGTTCAAACTAGAGCCCTTGAAGCGGTCTATGGGACGAGAACAGGTGGACGCGCGATGTATGCGGGACCGTATTCGCAAACCCTCTACCATGAGACGGTATGAGTTGGACAATTGTCGATAGAATTAGGGGTGACAGATGTGGGTTAGTAAATGATGATTTTTAATTCCAGACAGTGTAACATTCTAAAGTCATATGTTTTACCGAATGCTATAACCTAGACGCCTAGACAGAATTTTGAATGTTTATATTTAACTTTAACTGGGGATTGAATTAAAGATATCGAAATGTGACTTAATTTTTATTTATTTCATAAAAAGGTTTACAAAACATCTTAAATGACCGCGAATAAGCATTGGTTTCACTCTCATGATCTTCGCGAAATCTAAACCCATAATTCAACCTAAGAACTTAAACGACTCTGTCGCAGAAATTGCATCTAAATCATGGTAGGGGTGCGTCCGCGAGTCCGCGACCACACCTGAATTATTAAACCCTTGCTGATGAATGGCCGACGTAACCCACTGGCGATTCGCACTCCGATCCGCGATGTATCGGCATTTGCATAAGAATCCGACCCTCCCCATTTCCCACGGTCTACCTACATTGTTTTCATAATAGAATTACTCACTAGGATTAATAATTCTACTTGGATTGCATTTAATAATACTCAATTATGTTCTAGTTGCAGCTTTGAACTTCCAACGGATAATTATTACGGCAAGTCTATATAGCTTCAATGTTCGTACGATTTTGTAGAATGAAGTTTCAATAATATCGGGTTGTTATTTTATCGCGTTGTTTAAGGAAAAATGTTTGACGGGCGTTTTGCTGAATTAAATATCTCGTAATTTGTTCCTCGTAAGTGCGATGAGTTTTGAAGTGGGCGAACGTTATAAAAATATTTGAGTGAAACGTCGTAACGTTTACGAGTTATATCGCGAGGAAAAATTGCGAGATTTTAATATTGATATTAAGAATTTTCTATCATTAGTTAAAATTGTTCCATGAAAACTGTTAGGAGACTAATAAATTATTTGAATTTGTATATTTCTAGATTTTTACTAGCTTTTTAAGTTAAATAAAAGATTGAACTGCTGTCCAATAAGCAAAGATTGATTTAATCTTGTTGGCGAACTAGACCCCGTACAACAATGCAATGTCTTCGACCAAGTTATAAATGGTTTACCCGAGACTTATAAGCACACATATAGTATAACATATGTGTGTGTGTTTAGATAAATGTGTGCGGTGGTTACTTAACGATACACAATCTACAACGTGGGCTGAATTGTTGTACAAGTCCTACATAGGATTTAGTGCTGCGTCCGCTACGAAACTCCGTAGAAGTTTGCGGTCGGCTACGAAGCGTAGCAGTATTGTTACACGCTACGGCGTAGCTGTTTTGTTTTCCCCCAGATGTGTTATTGTTTGGCGTGCGCTGTTAGTTACGGTCAATGTTGGATGAAAATTATTTGAGTCTAGCAAGGCTGACCACCATCCTTCTCCGGGAATTGGTCTTTTTGTTCTAACGTTTTAACGGTCTATTGCTACGGTCCGTATACCTAAACTGGGTATAGATTAACGAGCTTCTGCTGTCTAAATACAATTTCAGTAATTACTCCAGTTTAGTGTTCAGGTTATAAAACAAATAGGATATTAAAAGCTCTTTTAAAATAAAATGCTAATGAACCACGAGTTGGTAATGAGAAAAAATGAACGCTTGAGATGTTTTGAAGATGACGGCGGCACTTGAAGAAACAAATTACAATCCTGCTAATTAACAAAGAGAGTTCTTAGTGTTGTTTAAGCTCCGTCTTTTTCTCCTTTTTTCGACGTAAATAGGTAGAAAAAAGTTTGTTATCGCACGGAACAAGTCTTGGGTTTGCTACTGCTTGCTTTGCTAGTCTTTGCCGTATTTTTTTTGTAGCCGTTCCTTATCACAGAGAAGAAATATCTTTAAGTATGAATACGACAAGCTGATGTTGTTTTATTGATTTCTTAGACGAGTAACTATCTGTATATCACCTTAATATTTTTTTTTTGTTTTTGACAATTAACTCAATTGTTAAAAATACAGTCTTATATTTCAATTTTAAAGGAATACTTTGTTTAAAAAAAATAGCTTGATTTATTAAACAAGCTATTTTTTACAACCAATATTGTATTTTATATTTACAGTGACAGCCTCACTCTATTTGAGTACCTTGTCCAATTCATGCTCAAAGAATAACTTGCGTATCTTACCGTACAAGTCTTGGGCTTGCTACTGGTCTTGGGCCTGGGCCTAGCGGGGGGTGTGGGCGGCGCGGGCGGGGTGCAGGGGGGGCTCGAGTCGCAGTGGGTGCTGCTCGATGTACCCGTTGACTTGTCTGATCCGTTGCTTGACTGAAAACAAAACATTTGTTACGTATTTTTCTTAACTAAATAAGTGTTTATTTATTTAAAGAATAAATTCGTATGTACGATAACGTTTGTACCCAATTTTTGAAAACACATTCAAGAAGCTCGACTCCTACCGTAAAGACTGGGCTATACTGCCAAAAGGCAGAATTGTGTGGAAAATGGAGAGGGAGGCCTATGTCCAGCTGTGGGACAAAAATCAACCGATATGTAGATTTGACTGGAACTCTTTTTGCCCTGCGTGTGATACATAACTCGTAATATCAAAATTTGACGATAAATATATATGTATGTACGACTTATATATGTCTAGCATCGTCGTCCTTCCAAAATACGCATTTCATCATCATCATCTGCCTAGCCTTTTCCCAACTATACTGGGGTCGGCTTCCATTCAAGCCGGATTTAGCTGAATACCAAAAACGCATTTCAATGTGTTTTTTTAAATGGGTTTGCTCTTGACTCTAGACAAAGTCGACGATGGAGTAAGCTAACCCAGAAAAAGCCTGTTCACTCTAACTTTGTTTTCACCATCCTTTATCGACTTGTCAAAAATTGCGATTTCTATAGTAACTGTCTAGATCCTAAAACATCCCTTCTAAAACGGTTGAAAAAGTAGAACAAGTTCAATTCAAGCAATTTATTGTATTGGCGAAGTTTCGATGCTGACGGCTCAAGTTACGTTACGAGTATGTACTGATGAAGTGCTGTTGTTGTTCATAGTTGCAGTGTTTTGTCACCGCCTCAGCGCCGCACCGCCGCACCGCCGTACCGGCCGGAATGTCGGTTAACTGTTTTGTTGCATGAATTATTGCTGGGTGTTACAACTTAACTTCTTCTCACTTAAGATGAGTGCCAATATCTATACTAATGAGAATGCGAAAGTAGGTTTATCTGTCTGTTTGCTGTCTTAACGACAGTTGGCATTTGGATTAAACTTAATGCACGGGTAGACCATGTCCTGGATTTTCGGGACAAGTCTGCCACACATTCCCATCCACTGCAACTCCTGAAAGCCAGAATCATCAGTGGCAACTACCAGAAAAACACCGAGCCATTGAAGCTCGACGAGTCCCGGAGAAACGATTCAACCGTCTTGGATCCCGCAACGAAATTAATCAGAAAAGTACAGCGGAGGAATAGGAAAAAAATGACAAGAATGTGTTCCCTTGAAATCCCTTTCGATTTTCACACGAGTAAAGCCGGTGGTAGAAGCTAGTAGTACATAAAGCAGTAGGCGCTCAAAACGGATGATATGCTTTTTTTTCCACAGGACATGAAGTGTGGTCAGATATTTTGTCTTCCGTCTACACAAATTGGTTTCTGGCTTTATGTATGATTGTACGTCTGAAGTCTTAACCCACTTACTTATGAGCATTATCAATATAAAATCACATGGAAAAAAATAGCAGTCAATATATCATCGCAAATATCAAACAGAATCATCACTCTCAACCCTTACATTTCCACTTGATTTATCCGGATACGAGTATAGATAAACACCCTCCGTATTGGCGGACGTTTTTTGCCCAAACCTTTAATGGCGGGAAATTAAAAGAGCACACACAACGCGGATTTCGGGCTAATTGGTTAATTAATAAGGGCGGTGGCGGAGTGTTACACGGATGGCCAGTTGGAAAGCCGCCAGACATGCCTTAGTATAAAAAGCCAGATTAATGAGGGACTAAAAGCAGTATATGAACTAACTGATGGGAAATTAGCGGATTAGGGTTAGCTATGTTTTTGTGGCTTGCTAAATATTAAGTAATTAGTACCTTATAATTTGTCAAAAAATGTCGTTTTGGATTGTCAAATGTGATTGTGTTAAAGCTGTCGCTTTAAAGCTCTCATTTGCAGCTGTGTCAGTGTTCTATAGCATTACCTAAGAAACTGTATGCAGATGAATTTTGTAACCGTTTATTATAAATAAATATGACATGTTCATTGTGGCCATGTACAAGCTTTCTAAAGTTTAACTTTTGGTACATAAAACTAGAAATTAAGTTAAGGTTACTAAGAAAAATAGGTTTTGTTTTATTACATTTTCCAAGAAAACAGGTGTTGTTAATGTTGCAGCATTTGTTCTGAAGCTTTAGTGACCTTTACAACATTCTAGAGTACCGATGCAGTAGTTACTTGTCTCCGCAACTGCGCAGGGCAATTTTCAAAAAATCCATATTCTCTTAGAAGCCCGTCCCCAACAAATCTTATGAAATAACTTAATGAAATCTGAAAGTTTATTCTTCCGTCGGAGTGTGGGGTGTGAACGTGTGGGAGTGACATGGGGTACGCTACTTGCTGTAATTTCGCGCCATAACTGTGTCGTGATATTTTTTCCATATTTTATTTATTATGTACTTAAAACAGATTCACTGAAAGTATTTAGTTTGATAATTCTACTGCTGACATTTTGTCAAGTTTAATTAGACAAAACGGATTCTTGAATATTTAGTCGTTTTATGGTGGTTTTATGGTGGTTGGTGGTTGTATGGTTTGGTGGTGGTTTTATGGTGGTATGGTGGTTTGGTGGTGGTATTTTATCCCCCTGTTGAGAAGATCGATTGTCTACTTTACTGTTAGTATCAGAAAGCAATGATTAACATCTTAGTATACTTACATCTGAATGTGGAGGTTGAGTACGCGCCGGCGAGATGGGTGACGTGACTCGCTGCGAAAGAGTACTATTCGCACTCACGCTCGCATTCGCGTTTGCGTGCGCGGTTGGCTCGCGTTCCACAATCGTAATAACACTGGTAGTTGGCGTGCTAGACGAACCTGTGAAAGGGAGAAAATATATAAAATTAAAGGCATTTCTTTTGGAGCATAATTTTAACTAACCATTGTTTCGTCAGTTGTAATTTAAGGTCACTAACAACCAACGTGTCACGTGTATACCTAAATCCTCTTTCTTGATCGTTTCGTTTTAATTTTTCGAATCTTGGTCATCAAAAATAGGGACACTTGGATATACACAAAACAGTTTTTATATATAAAAACGCGTGGAGTATTTGAACACACAACGTTTGTAATGCTAGGTGTGCAACGCAATGCTTTGATTATTTTACTCGTGTGAATGTTTGCCACTCCATAGCGTTGTAGTGACACTTTCACTGAAATTATCGCGGCTGCAGTTGTAGCGGGCAATAAGCTTTAATGGCCTGTAGAACTGCACCAACCATTTCACACTCTCCTTTACGAGCAAGGCGAGTTTCTTCTCCAAGACGTTCTTAATTGTTAAACTTATACTATTGTTTCGTTACTTATTTAATTCCCCACTAAAGAACACAAAAGCTTAGTGTAAGACTACAACAATTAATTACAAGTTTCGCTTCCGAAGGAACAAAGAAAGGAGACGAACGCTAGGGCTTATGAAGGTATTGAGTCTGTTTCAATTCGCCGCAGACCCCATTTATATTCGCCTCGGGTTTTGAACTAGTTACACGAACAGACATGCGTACATATTGATATTGTAGACGATGTATGTGCGGTAACATGATACCGAGCTCGTAATATTTCGTTTTTATTTTGGTAACAATCTTGCTGTAGATCAACCGAACGTTAATATTATAAAAAAAAAACAACTACAATGAATGTAGGTGTTTTTTTTTTAAATCTGATATCGATAATCTGCCTGGCAATCTTACAATCTACGTGAATGAACAACAATGAAAAGTAACAGGAGCAACAATTCCAAAACATTATTTACAAAATCATGCCTGTTTACTGGACCTTGAATATGACCGGAGAACAAACGTAAGTTTGAACTAATTTATATATATGATTTATCCAATCAAGCTTGCTCCAGAACCGTATTCAAGGAGATTAAACAAATTGAAGACCCTTCACGCAGGAACGATTAAAAATTGGTTCTCATCGAGATTAGGATCGACCCTTCCAGATTTACGATGCCTTATGGAGAAAGTAGCAGATGAATATTATTAATTGCTTATTTTATTTCGGATCTTTATTACTTACAGGGCGATGAACATTTTATGTTCGATTTCTTTCACTGTGATTATTTCGGTGTGAATGTTGTAAGATATTGAGAACAGTTAGATAGTGGTCAAACGTGTGCCTTTCAAAAGTAAAAAAAAAACAGTTGATTGTTACAAACATATTTCAGCTTACAACTTTAACATCATTGATCTGTAACTGCAAATGTTACCTTCATTTTTTTTGTCGGTTTATTTTTATTTTTATTTGTGATGGGTTTGCGCTTGACTCTAGTCTAGGTCAGAGATGACAGAGACAAAGTCTACGATGGAGCAAGCTTCCCCAGAAGGAGCCTGTTCTCTCTAACTTTGAAGAGATTAAAGTTATCCTCAGTTACATTTTTTCTTGAATCGTCGCGCTTTTGGGCCGTTATGGATTACATTCATACTATACTTATAAAAAACGATACAATACCTATAACAGGATATTCTGCATACCGGATTCTCGATGTGCAGAATATCCTGTTATAGGTATCCTGCTGCAATTTGGAAGGCAACTATGAGCTTAGTGTACCTACTAAGTCGATAACATTCCTGATCGAACGTGTGAACACATAATTGACAGCATGCTTGCTTAGCTTATTTCTCAAGATTACAGACTGAACGTGAATAATCTGTTCCGACGTAACGCAACGCCGCCTTAAGATTTGCAAGCTTTTGAAGTTGAAACGTTTCATGAGAATGTTTCAACTGCTGTTGCTAGTAACGGTAACTGCAACAAAGGCTTGTTTAATTTTGATACGAGCGGTTGATGATGGATCTCTGATTACTTTTCAAGTTGATTCGTTTCATGATAATGTTACAACTGATGTTGCACGCAACTGTTATCGTAACATATTATACTTACTCGACTCTGGTGCTGGCGGTTGGTGGTGGTTTTCAGTGTGTCGCCGCAGTGACCTTGCGTCGCAGTATGACTTGCCACACCCGTCTGCTTTGCACTCGTAAGGCTTCTTGTTGCGATGTGTTAGCATGTGCCCGTTGCTGCAACATGAGACGAGCGTCAGTAGAAGAAAATATAGAATATTTTTGGCCCTGTTATTAAGTTGCTAGAGGGTTTATTTGTCAAGAATTTGTTCCTTTAAATCCTTTTGCTAAGAGAATACCGTCATTTATTAGCCTTTGTAGAAACAACACTGTACGTTGATCCTAGCCGCTCAAAATGGTTATTAAATATCTGGAATACCTTTTCCCCTCATATATCCTTGAAAACGGTAACAGAAATGTGTCCGGGCGGAAATTGGGAAGGCTAACTCCAGATCTTATCCCGTAATAGATAGGAACCGATTTTGTCCCAAGCACTAAATTCTGTACCCTGTGCGAAACATATAGCTAAATGAATACTGAGTGTGCCAAACACATGTATATTTATTACAATGGGTATGCTGCCGTCTTCATCCATCCTGGCCAGAGGCTTACAAGGTGTAATAGGTAGATGCGCAAGCAACAGCTACGTACCCTCATTACTGCCTATTGCAATATTAATTTTCAATTTCGAGTAACCCGGGCAAACGCGCAGATGTGTTTAAGGTCAGCATATATTCGAATACAGTATTAAGGCACTTTAGTTAATGACATATGAACATGACATATGAACATTAAAATATTCATCAAAATGGTTCATAAAACTGAATGGGTCAAATAAATCCTCGTCATATTCGACAATGAAATGACAAAATCCCGCCGTATTAGTAAATCTAGGTCACAATTGAGCACAGTTAAGTTCATAAGTACAGTTTCCAGATAATTTATGGAACATCAAGAGCTTACAAAAGAGTTACACAGGTACCTATTGCAACGCTTTTCAACCTAAATTTTGGAACTAAGTTTTTTATCGCTCGTTATACTCCACACACTTGACGAATAAGACCTACTCGTACAATGAAACAAGTGTAATAATTAAACCATTACCTTTCTTTTACGAGTTTGTTCGTTGTTTGAAATTTTGTGTACATGTGGCCAGCGCGTTTAAAAAAAAAATGATAGACTGATAGACTATATTCTCGTTAGTTTAACAATATCGGTTTAATTTTTTCCTCGTATTTTTTTTTAACTCATACGGTATAGCGGAAGAAACTTAGTCCCTTTTTAAACTAGATGTGCCATGTTAAACGCTGTGTACAGTATGTTCGTGAGTACGCGCGTTATAGCTCATTGCTCATTAATATTCATGCGGCTAAGCTGCGGCCATTAAAGCAGCACCTTGCTCGACATGTGTCCCGTCGGCTAAATGACTGCTTTGATCTTTAAACTAGTTAGCTTGTTTGTCCAAACTAGTTAGCGTATGATAACTATTCCCACGGTTACGCGAACTAGTAGATTGCGTCTGCGAATTTAATTTTGTGAGAACGAAATTGTAGTTCATCGGTTTTTTTTTTAAAAAGAATGATGAATTGGATTAGGAAAGCGTTTCACACGAATGCGGTGAATACTATTCATAGACTTTTTACTTTTTGGTATATAAAACGAAATAACCTGTCATCTCTGACCTGTCAACAAACTGTTTAAAAATAATTGGTCAAAAAGTCTATACCCAAGCCGAGTAAAAAATTCAGATCAAGTTCATAAAATATTGGCTATTCAAGGCAACAGAGATAGAAAGAAAAACATATAATATGGAGCAGCTGCTCCGGCACAAAATATTCTAAGTCATTTCCTCCACTCGACTCCACTCCACTCAGCCTCTCTCATTAATAGCTTGGTATTTATTGACACTCGTTTAAGGGGCCGTCTCCACGAGCGGGAAAATTGCAGCGAGTTGACTTTTTTAGGGTTCCGTTTCAAAGGGTAACGAAACACTATTACTAAGCCTCCGCTGTCCGTTCGTCCGTCCGTCCATCCGTCCATCCGTCCGTCCGTCCGTCCGTCCGTCTGTCTGTCAGCGGGCTGTGTCTCAAGAACCGTAATAGGTAGACAGTTGAAATTTTCACAGATTGTGTATTTCTATTGTAAAAAATAAGGATTAAGGTACGGAACCCTTCGTGTGCGAGTCCGACTCGCACTTGGCCGGATTTTTCACTTGTCGAATCACCGAGATAAAATCGCCGTATCGAGATACGTTAGCCGGATAGAGTTGTTATAGAAATAAGTGGCACGACGATAATATCGCCGCGATTCTCTCGCTCGTGGAGACGGCCTTAGGCTCGAGACCTGTTTTCGGTAGTCATGGCGAAAAAAGAACTATTTTTTTTTGTCATAATGTGAGAAAGTTTCTAAGCTTACAGATGGTCCTGCCTCTTGAACGCCTTCGCGCAAGTGATGCACACGTACTTGCGCTCGTCGCTGTGCGTCAGTTTGTGTTTGGCCAGCGCCGACGCGTTGCCGAAGATCTTGTTGCAAACCTGGAACAAGAGAGATATTAATATGGTTCTTTAGATTATGTGGTAAAGGGAGGCTTGTAGCTAAATGACAACAGCCGCACGGGTCGATTGTCAAGGGTACGCAACGCTTGCCGAGGTTGTTACATACTGAGATTCTCCATGCTTCCAAAATAATGTTAAGCCATTTGTTCCGGCTGGTATTTGAAGATTCTTCTTCGACAGTCGTTAGGGATAGTCTGAAGTCCGAAGCAGGCAATCAAAAGAAAATTGTATAAAAACATAGCTTGTAGCACGTGAAGGCAAAAATTAATTTAAAAGTAGCATATTATCAATGTTTCCTTCTAGCCATAATTTAAGAAACATTCCCATTCAGCACACATATAGACAACCAACAAATAAAGATGTCTATCCTCATTTACTATAGCACAACTAACATCAAAACGGGCGAGTGGCCCCGGGCGGCGTCGGTAAGCTGTAGTTAATATAATAATTATATTAAAATGGTGGCTGTTCCTCCGACAATGGCGAGAGGTCCCCGGGCGAGTGTTGACCCTAATCTTGCGTTTGTTTCTCATCTAATTAGAAGGTATTTTCGTCTCCTTATCCTGTTTTTATTTTGATGTTCATCTCGGGCGTAGTACCTATTGATGGCACGTGTACCAAGAGATAAGAAGCTGTTGACTATTGTTTGATACAAGAAACAATTTCATTTGTGAATTCAAGATAGTGTACTGTGGTTTTGGATTTTTTGTTTTATGTTTTGGTTCAGTTTGAAGCAAGTCATCTTCAGGTTGGTCATCCTATGAGTGAATGCGATCGTTGAAATTGACAAAATTAAGGGTTTGGTCACGTGACCTTTCGACAGCGGTTGTCAATCCCATACATTTTTGACGAGTCGACAATCGCGTTTGCCATGCTACCACTACATGCTACACTATAATGTCACTTGTCTAGAGCGTCTCATTATAGTAATGTACGATGATACGAAAATAGATCTCGAAAAACTACAAATACGAATATGTAATCACGGTATAATTCTAAAACCAAAAGTTATACACAACACATTAGAAATTCTCGATCAAAACTCCATCTAAATTATAATAACATAGTTTTATTGGCAACAGATATTTATATATGAATTATTTATAAGGGCAGGTTAAACACTGGCGTGTGGTACAGTACAACCGACCCCATTGTTCGGGTATTATGTTCCACATTTGAATATTTTTCGTCAACCCTAACGTTTTTCGCTAACCTGTTTTTCCGATATACCTTTCACTGTTATTTGGTGTAAGGAGTCTGTTACTATGGCGAAAAAATCGAACAGCGATAAAATTGCAGTCAGCTGTTTTTTTGCGAGGACGTGATTGGTTGAGGATAATTACGTTTATTAGAGCCTGGTACTGAATTAGCAAGTAGTCATTGTGTTGAAACCTTTGATTGATCAATCTTTGCCTCGGTTTCGATTTGGATACAAATTGAAACAGTATTTCACAAACAACGTTACGTGTTTGTGACGACAAGGTCAGACAGTCGGATATTTTGACAGCATCTCGTAAACTTGGAATGTTCGAGACATTCCAAGTAATATTAAAGGCGTTGTAAGGTCCACGTCCTAGTCGCTAGTTATCCCTATGGGAATTAATGCAAAAATTGCTTTGCTGACAGTTAGTTTTAAGACATGTTTAGTATTTTCTGCGTTTTATATTATAAATTTTAACATATTACCTCATTTTATTCGCTAACAAAATAATTATGCTATAGTAATCCTACTACAATATATATCAACTCAAAATATTGAGCGCTACTTACAGTGGTTTAACCAAATATTTTAGTTGTTTTCGCTTCGTGGAATATTTGAGTACCGTTCGCAAATTAACAAACGCATTATTAAAATCTGGATTTAATTTAATCGGTAAAATGCGTATACAATTTAATCTGTAGATAAAATTCATTCGTTATTCGAATGAATGCTGTATAACGTTCATTCGAAATTTGAATCAGTGCGACTAAACTAACATGGCCATTTGAATGGCAGTATTATGTTAAAACCTTTTTGCTTGATGTTCTTTTTATGACAAAATCCCTTTTTTGGCTTAATACGAATTAATCCGTTTTAATTAATATAGCTTTATTTACAGCTGCAATGTTATGCCCATGCATCATCATTTTATATAGGTATTTTTGAATGTGGTCGCTAAATTTGATTAAGAATTTCATTCACTTATTCTTTTAGCACTGAAAGCTTAAGTATATTCCAATTTAAAACATATGTATCCGTAACTATATCGTAAAGGCAGTTAACATTAAATGAGATTGGCTGGTAGTGCGATGTTATCGTAGGGTCAGCAGCACAAAGGTCTGTAGGAAGGACGGCCATTGTTCCCGACCCTTGAAATATTTCTAGTTATACTTAACATGACCATTCATTTATAATGGTCTGCATGTGTAATTCTATTTTAGGTTTGTAATGTACTGGGAATTGAGGAAGGAAGAAAGCAATAATGGTCATTCTGACATGGAATGGAGAGACAGAAAAATGAACAAAAATAAATAAGTATTGCTCCTTCACCAAGGTCTGTATTACACAACAATGGACGCATACAGTTAAGAATATCTTGAAGGTAAAGGTTTTTGGTATTAAATTAATTTAAATATTAGACAAGTGATGCAAATTGGCCTCTGAAAGTCTACTTCAGCGGCCAATTCGCTCGCGAATCCGACGGCGATTCCGGTGGCGGTTTGTCTACAGCAGCTAACTGAGTTTGACAATATTTGACCCATTAATTTTGTGTTCCAGAAACTGACCCAAATGGTACACAGACTACTATTTGGGCCAGTAATGTTGGTTAGAAGGAGTTTGGTGATCTGTGGTTGTTAATGCAACCAACTTATTTTTTTTTAATGAGCTTATGTTCCACTGCTGGGCTCCTTTCCGTCTTCTTAATTTTCCCTGTCTTTTTAACATCTGGCCAATACTTTAGATCTAAGCGCGAGTTTTTCGATACGCAAGTAACTCAAACAAAAAATAGTCAAAAGTTAAAAACGGATAAAAATATCGCCCTTAATCTTTTCGTTATTCACTTTCGTTTTGTAAATACTTTTTATCGGAACAAAGCTATTAACTGTGTGGTGTACCACAGACATACGTGCGCTTAAATTTATTATTGCACGTTAAACAAAATAAATAAAATAAAAGGAACTCGGTTCGCAAGCTAAGATCCTCGACTGATGCACATTAATGATTGCTGTGCGCGGTCTAGCGAGCTGCGGGAGCATTGCTGTAGGAAATGCAACTTTTAACATACCCCTAATGATCTGTGTTCTTTTGTTTTTGTTCGCCGACTTGTTTTTATTAGAGTGGAAGAAATTGCGATTGTGCACTGGGCGAATTTTATGCATTGGAAGATTTTTAACTTTTGGTGTACCGGGATGGTTGTTGCCTGTAATGTTGAAATTTTCGTATTATTGAAACCACAGAAAGGAAATATTTATAAAGAAAAGTTATTAATTTACATAATGCCTGCCAGTAATAATAACTACTACTATGTATTCTCCTACTTCTGAACTCATTAAATTACAAACTTCATAAAAAATGGAATCTAAAACATGTATTTACGAAAATTGGGATTGCAACAATATTTAGAATATTGCAATCGTAAATCCCCGAACAAAAATCTAGACTAAATCGGCATCAATTCCTTTTGCATTCTTGAGCAACAAACCAAGAATAAAATTTAACCTTCGCTGTATAAATAAAACGCATTCGTGGAATAATAAATTCCCTTTCACTAGCTATTGAAAATCAATTGAGCATAAAACAGAGTAAAATAACAATTGAAAACAGTAAAATATAGGAGAAAAGATGGGAAGAGAGCAATTTCGATACGGCGCCATTATTCTTTGAGAAATTAAAAAGGAAATCATAATTTGCTCGCAGTCAGAATACTGTCTGAGTGTTATATTTTTGCTACGTTTTATTTTGTCGGCGAATCTTTTTACCTTTTTTTTTCTTTTAGATTGATTTAGCGTGAAGCCCATTCGTCTGACCCTGAACTGTTTATCAATTATTAGAAAATTATGGAGGATAACGAATCTCATGTAGATATCTAGCCGAGCTAGCCCGTTAGGTTTTATTTAGAGGCTTGTACTGAATGTTTCAAATACTTGTAAATGTACCAATTGTAAATTTATGACTGTTACGAACTTATGAAACGCATATTACTTACTCAAATTTATTTATTGTTAACCTATTTTTAAACGTTTACTTTATAGTTACACCGCACTATGGTTGTTCTTTCCTGCTTCTTTAAAGGGATATTTAAAAAAAACAGATACCTTTATTGTTGGCATCACGTTTAAAATTATTGTAATTATGATAATATTGTATTTTTTTTTGGTACGGTGCTTAAGCTTTTAGCCGACTTCAAAAAAAAGGAGGTTCTCAGTTCGACCCACATGTTTGTATGTATATAATAATATGTTTGTTATAATTTAATTTGGCTTTTGTGTATTGTATATTATGTTTATTTGCACAAAAAAATGTTTTATCTATATATCTTATTTCGGTTCAGAATAACACCATTTTAGGATTGTACTTATCAAAACTTTGTTGAAAGTTTTAGACCTCGTTAAGGTTGTTATCTAGGAGGTAAAGAACTGCAGGACTATTCTGTTAAAAGCTCATTGTGAATCTTAGTGAAATGAGCTCGAAGTGGGCATTTCTAGTTGACTTCACCTTACTTTTCACGGCTTTATACAGAATAAAGGGTGCTTTTCCACCAGACGCGTGCTATGCAGCTATGCTGCGAGAATGTAAAAGCTAAGCTACGAAACTATGTAACCTTCCATGGCATGCATCCATGGCATGCATCCATGGCATGCATCCATGGCATGCATCCGTGGCATGCATCCATGGCATGCATCCACAGCACGCACCCTACCATATAAAAATGTAGCTTAGTTGAATCAGTTTCCACCAGTGCTACGTTATGTGGACCGATGAATATGATTGGTGGATATCAAAGGCAAGGAAAAGCAGTATACCACTGCTAATTGATGCAATACACGAGTGACGTCGAAGATTTAGGGCGAATTTCACCAGAGAAACTGATCGCGATGAACGTTGATAGCGATCACAAACCACGTTTACGAGCTATCAGTGACGTTATTTTTTGTGGAATATTGACACTGACAGCTCTTGAGCGAGTTCAGCTTGGCTTGATCGCGATCAGTTTGAATTGGTGAAAATGGCCATAAGATCTATATCAACCAAACAAATGCAGGAACTGCTTCCTACTGCATTTTGAATGGCGCCTACCATAGTACAATAATTGGTTATTGGTTATTGGTGGTGCTATGGCAGCCACGAGACTTGCAATAAAGTACATTCACCTTTTCCTTATATCCATTCGTAGATACCCGAACAATTTTATGAACCGTTTTTCATTACTAAAGAACGTAAAGGATCACGACAGAAGTCGATTCAGGACAGCTTTGTCTTTGTTTTTATTAATATCAACAACAGAAAAAAAAACAAAAGAAAGAATAAAAAGAAAAAAAAAGGAGGCAAAAAATGTGGGTCAATGACCGTTATTGCACATTTTATCTGGCGCGTACCACACATACCCATCTTCAAACAACAGAACTTCATTGATGCACGTTAAAGTGTACATAAAATGTAACAGCTTCCGAACAAGCATTAAGATATAGGAAGTGTTTTGGGATGAGCATGGTTTTATTACCGAATAAACTGACATCTATGAGACCGAAGTCAAAAGCAGATAGTTTGATGTGAAGCGGATTTTAACGGCTGTATCTGACGTTAATATCAGTTTTATGTTCGGAAATAGTTGTCGCTACTCTATTGGGCCTTGCTTACTTTTTATTTATTGCAGCGTTACGTTATTTTATTGGGATCGTATTGGTACGGGGTTCAATGGAAATTTTATTGGAATTTTTTGGAAGCCAAAATAATACTTTGGCAATATTTTTAGAACATCCTTGCCATACACTTGTTTAATATTACATTGAGCTTTTTAGGATTCCGTACCCAACGGGTAACCAACGGGACCCTACTATTAAGCCTCCGCTGTCCGTCCGACTATCCGTCCGTCCGCTCGTCCGTCTGTCGGTCAGCAGACTATACAGTTTGCTGACCACCCGTTTTACGATTCTTCATATACATGAAGAATCGTAAAAGGCGGACAGTTGAAATTTTTACATAGTATGTATTTTTATCGCCGCTATAAAACACAGTAATGATAGGTAAATCCCATACAAGAAACGTGTTTTGTTTTCGGTTTATGGTACGGAACCCTTCGTGTGTGTGATTATTTATGGGGTCGCGTTTGACCATTATTTCTCCTGACGGTATACCTACCTATTTAAGTTCGATCATGCAGCACGCTTGTCTAGAAGAATCCTGTTCACATTGTAGCTATCATGAAACACTATCACTTAGATAATACTTGCTAAATAATTCGCTTACATATTTAAAAAGTCTTTCTTCAGTTAAAAAGCCAGAAAAGTTAAATGAACAAAATTTTACAGTAATTATGTACTAAAGCGGTTACGTTCGTCATTTTAGTGGACATTTTGTGGCGACCCAATTCTGTACACAGTCGAGCCCCTGACCCACATTGAAATACACGTAAAATCGGGGTCAAGTCTAGTATTATAGTGCAAGGGCTGCCTTTGACAGGTCAAAGAGGTAACCAAAATTATTTACGTCGGTACACTTTATTTATTTAATCCTTGTTAGGGTTACGAATCTTGTAAAAGCAAATAATTCTTTCTTGGATCCTTTCAAGTGTCTGCCACAGGTTTTCTCTTCTAAAACAGATTTATTTTTAGAAATAAACGCTGGTTATGGTTTAAATTGCAGGTATTAGAATTAAGCCAGTTTAAGTTTTCAGCGTAAGAACCTTAAATACATTGTGGAGGAAAACTCTTTAAGAAAAGTATTTCTGTTAGAGTCTACCAAATAGAGTTTAACTTTAAGAAAATGTGGAAAATTACGACTCGAATTCATGTCGAGAAATGCAATTTTATTAAGTGTATCGTCAGCTTAAGGAATTGCTGTCTTAATCCAGTGAGTTACAGTCTTCACAGAAAAGTCTTAGTATTTTTGTCTCGATTCAGCGAATTGTGAACTTATTTCGGAATTCAAAGGTTGCCAGTTGTAAAGGAAAGCGTTTTGATACGTGACAGCCCTATTTACAACACGTTTTTATTTCTCTTTTACCGGTATAGTTGGGAAAACTCGTGTTTACTGCGTTTTATTATTGCTCCGTGCTTATGTTTTCGGGTAAATGCTCACTGGATTTTATGTTCTCTCGGAATAAGCTGTACCAGGACTGGACTTATGTTAAGTAATTGAAATGTTATGGTAGATTGATCGTTCCATTCACTCATATTTTTTTGTATTCGGTTTTTCATTGCAACCATTGTTGTAAGTTTGCTCATTTTTGAAACCATTTAAAATCGATGTTCGATAGATTTGGATGATTCAATTTTTAATTTACAGACTCTCGAACTTCGTCAATGACACTTCGTCTTCACAAAAACAAAGTCCTAATAAATCCATAGTCAGCAAAGCTGTCAGTCCAAATAACCGGAGCTCCGTAAAACCATTAAATCCGTTTTTTCGGCGACACATCGTCGATGGAAAGTGCGCGGTTACGGATCACACCTTGGGCTAAGCCTCGGGGGCGCGCGCCGCGCACGCATCAAATTTTTCGATGACTTAATCTGCTGGATTTGTTCCACCCCTGTGGGGCGTGAGCGGAGAGCTAAGGAGTACATGATCTACGCTTGTTATTGTTGAGACGGTACGAACTTAATATTTATACGAGGTTTATACATTAGTGCGTTACTCAAAATACTTATTAGGTAGGTAATTACTTTTTCACGAAATACTATTTTGGTTTCCCAATATTGGTTTGGCATGTAATAAACACTCGTTAAATGTTGAAAATATAACGGATTCAATGAATCCCCATAATGTAAACTCGAAACTTTCAGCTTTTGATTACTTTACAATAACCTACGCGTCGATAATATTTATTGAAATATAACGCGAGCAGAGATAGTAATAACAGTTTTCATATTATTTCAATGGAAGAGTATTTTTATATAAGTATGTTTCCAGCCAGTACTCCACATAATCTGGTGATGTTTCCTCCCTGATCGCTCGGATTTACGTTACCGCGAATTGAATTGAAAGTGGGATGAGCGCCCTTTGTTTATAGAGCTTGCTTTTGCAAAAAATGTGCGTTTCATTATCCACGGGCACAAAACAATGTTACGTTTTGTTATAAGTTCTCTGTTTGTGATTAGATGGCAAGTTTTCGTATTATTGCTAACGTTTACTCTACTCGGCTTTTACGGCTATTGCTAAGATTGAGGCTAGCTGCTTACAGAGTAGTTTACGTTCTTAGTATTCAAAATTGAAGAATAATATTTCTGTCGGACAACGTTCCTATTTGAGACTTTGAAACTTTTGCACAAAATATTCACGTAGAGAAAACCAAACCATGTAACTATTCTGAATAGAAACTGTCTGCGACCGAAAACTTCTAGCATCATCATTTCCGTGACCCAATAAACTAGTTGGGGCGCACAATAAATTCATCAACATTTCCTAATACAAACGGAACCCACGTCTGGCAACATGGCTATTAGTAAAGGGCGATAGGGCCAATCTATGGGCCAATCTTTAGGCGCCATCTTGCGGCGCACGTTCGAAGCTCAGCTCTCTAATTGGATGACGTTTCGTCTTCGCCAATTAAGAGCTATTGATAGGTATCCCTACGATTTTGTTACAAGTCTGTTTCAACGCTGATTTTGGGTATGTGATGAGTATGTTGGTCACGCAGAGGGTACCTTCGGGTGGTGCATGGTGGTTGAAGTATGCGTAACATGATGCATGGGTTAGGCTCGTCAGCGGGTCACAGTTACCAGTTAGGCAGGTTGTTTCATATTATTTTTATGTCTAGAGATACACAATCATGGCATTCTCTTTTTGACAGCCATTCGTCGACTAACTTGTTTTCAAACTGCATTTAAAAAGAAGTTGTTATACCCAAATAAGCCAACACCGACAAAATTACTAATTACAATGTCGAAATCATACCAGTTGACTAAAATCGTTCGTTCGCTAACTGAATTCTAATCAGTTTTGTCAATTCATTTGAAGAAAGGAACGAATTCATTTGAAGAATTCGGCAATCATGCCTTAGGCCGAACACTGGTAAAACAGTCACGTAATACGAAAACCTTCTGTGGACACCATACACTAGTAATTTGTGCGTTTTTCCTTATCATTCGGATTATAATAAAAAAATTTTTTTATTTGGTCACACTTGGTTTCTATATGAGCCTTTTTGAGGCCTAAGTCTTCACGAAGTCTTCTTGAAGACACGCGTGACGTCACTAGGCTTGGTAAATTTGGTACATTTTTACCAAGCCATATGACGTCACGCGTGTCTTCAACTCGCTGTATCCTCCTTATTATTAGTTTAATTGAAAAAGAAAAAATACGTGTCCAATATTTTTTTTTTAATCTATCAGACGGACTAATTAGATTTTTTTAGTAAAATACCCCATTGTCACTAAGTTGTCCTAATTGGGTTATTTCAGGACCGGTTGCAGTGGTCTTCAACGTTAGTAGACAAAACAAATAGAATGTAATTATTCTCAATGTTAAAAACTGAAAGTCATTACTTTATACAACGTGTAACAGAATAAACGCAATACTTCTTAAGGGGTCATTGTACTCATTATTATGAACAACTTCCACTATGGGACCAACACAGAAATCGCGAAAAAAAAATCGACAACCCCATACATTTCTGTGCACATAACTCGACAGACAAAA